>JAGDQP010011774.1:0-36528 GCA_022664845.1 Lepisma saccharinum
TGATACGTATTCTCTAAAAGCTTAGAACAACCCAAGTATCAATAACTGCAAAACATTTATAATGATATACAAGAAAGATTTCTTTTTCAATTGGCTACATTCAAACCTTCTGTTGTAGTTAGATGAATACAAGCGAAGTTCCGTAATTATTTTTGATGACTATATATCAGAGGATCAATGAGGTACGGAAATACTTTACACAGGGTAGGCATAAAGGAATGGATTGCTTTTACTTAGCACAAACATATAGTAAAATTTCGAAAACTTATTAGAGATAATGCAAACTTCTTATGTATATTTCGTCATGATAACACGAACTTAAATCATATTTATGAGTTTGTTGTTGGTGATATGTCATTTAATAGATTTAAAGATGTATGTTCAATAGCATGGAAGGAGCCCTACGGTTTTATAAAAATCGATATAACGAGAAAGTTGAACGATGAAAAGTATAGAAATAAAATTCATCATTTCTTAATAACCGAGTGACGTTTATGTTAATACGATCCAAATGTTATTACGTTTAACGTTTAGAGATTAATTGATGTACGTATGTTAAGTCTTCTTAAAATATCAAAGCGAATATAATAAAGTCTTTTTATAATGTCAAAGCGAAAATCGAATAACATTGAATTACAAAATCTCTCGGCGAAAATCGAATAATATTGAATTAGAAAATCTCTTGGCGAAACGCTTTAAAGATTGGAAAGAGAGTCACCGTAGCTATTATGAAAAGCAAAAACGAGAAGAGAAACCATTGATCGAGGCGATTGAGAGCTTAGGAAAAGAAATTAAAGGAGTAACCGATGACAATAGAAATCTAGTTACAGAACCTATAAATGTAGTACAACAAAATACAAATAACTATCCACCAACACCATCAGAATCCGCATTTGAGAAACAGTTATTTGCTTCGCCTAAGACTAAAGAAACAAAATATGATGATGAGAAAGAAATTCAATTAGGTCCACTAGCGAGTCGATACTTGAGTACTAATAGGTCTGATAAAGATGAAGTATTTGGTTTATATTTTATTGATATAGATGGAGTAGTGCAGTGGAAGATTGGTAGTTATAATGTTTACTTTGATAATGATGATTTATTTAATTATATATAGTGAGAATAAGATCGCACATGATCCATCGTCTCTGATCTATGAAAAATTTAAAGGAACAGAAAGCTTATGGGAGTTATACGTAAGCAACCGGTAGGCTTCAACGATGAAAGATTATGTAACTTATAAGAAGATTTTAAAAATGACAAATGCTTTATATCAAAATAATGTTCCGTCACAGAATAGAGTGAAATCAAGCTCCAGTGATAAGTATAAGCACTAATTAAACCTACTTGCCTTGAACTTAAAACTAAAGGTGAGGGTTTAAAAGGAAGGAAGCAAGGAAAGGGGATTAAGCGATATACAAGCATGCCGCAACAGTTTATTTGGATGGATGATGTTAGAAAATTAGTAGATAGATTATTAGTTATAGCTGGTGAAGCAGCAGCAGGGAATAAGAACTTTTATAATGAGAAAGTGACCATAATGGATATCATCATCTCGTTTATCTAATTTCATTGTTTCGAACCCAAAGGGATTAGGGTATTTCATAAAAATTATTCATATACTTCCACCAACATTCTGGCAAACTATTGAAGGTAAGAGCTTAGTGAATGATATTAATAAATTGCCCTTCGAATTACACCTCCCTGGCAATGAATTCTGTGGACCTGGCACACGTTTAGATGAAAGATTAGCGACAGGTGATCGCGGTATAACCAGATTAGATCAAGCATGTAGAGAGCATGATATTGCTTTTAAGAACTTTAAAAATCTATCAGATAGACATAGAGCAGATCAAGACTTAGAGTTTAGTTGTTAGCAAAGATTCTGGTTTAGGTGAAAAGTTAGCTTCATTGGGAGTAGCAATGACGATGAATACAAAACGAAAAATGGGATGGGGGTTATAATACTTGCTTTGGGTCTTGACAATGGGTTGCGTTCTTCTATATATAACGGAATTATATTTTTCTTTTTCATATATCTGGTGTAGTAAAAAGTAATCCATTATTTTGCCAATAGATGGCTTCAGTGATCTGTATCTCGCGTTGTATAAGTCCGATCGGGTTCAACGAGATGGCGTTCCAACGATGAGATTGCGTACTACAAACACTGTTCAGATAGTTGTGATGAGTTGACTCAGTGTTGTGTGAGCGCGCGTCAAAATGGACACTAGCAAAGAGAAAATACGCTATATTTTACAGTTTTTCTTCGATAAAGGCGAAAACGCAAGCCAGGCGGCTGCAAATGTGAATAGTGTTTATGGTCCTGATACTGTAACAGCCAATTACGCGCAATTTTGGTTTCGTCGATTCCGTGCCGGTAATTTTGACGTCAAAGATGTACCACGCACTGGAAGGCCACGTGTCGAAAATGTCGATAAAATCATGGACGTTGTCGCGTCCGACCGTCATGTAAGCACTGTTTCGATTGCCCAAGAGCTAAACATTGCACAAAAAACCGTGTGGAACCATTTGCATAAGGCTGGATACAAAAAGAAGCTTGATGTATGGGTGCCACACGAGTTAACGCAAAAAAACCTCATGGACCGAATTTCCATCTGCGAATCGCTGCTGAATCGCAACAAAAGCGACCCATTTCTGAAGCGGTTGGTGACTGGTGATGAAAAGTGGATCACTTACGACAACGTCACGCGAAAACGGTCGTGGTCGAAGCGCGGTGCGCCGGCGCAAACGGTGCCCAAGCTAGGATTGACGGCCAGGAAGGTTTTGCTGTGTGTTTGGTGGGATTGGCAGGGAATTATCTACTATGAGCTGCTCCCCTACGGCCAAACCCTTAACTCGGAACTATACTGTCAACAATTGGACCGTCTGAAGGCAGCAATCGCCCAGAAGCGCCCAGCTTTGGCCAATAGGAGAGGCATTGTGTTCCACCAGGACAACGCCAGGCCACACACATCGATAGTGACTCGCCAGAAGCTCCGGGAGCTTGGTTGGGAGGTTCTTATGCATCCACCTTATAGTCCGGACCTGGCACCGAGTGATTACCATCTGTTCCTGTCCATGGCGAACACGTTTGCTGGTGCAAAATTCGCGTCAAGAGAGGCTTGTGAACATCGACTGTCTCAATTTTTTGCCAATAGGGACAAGGGCTTCTATGAGAGAGGCATCATGATATTACCTTCCAAATGGCAACACGTTATCGAACAAAACGGCGCATATGTGACCTAAATCGGATCACACTAACTATGGTAAGTCAAGCCTTCAATGTCATGCAAAAATAATGGATTACTTTTTACTACACCAAATATAATATAGTTTTGTTTATGATGAAGGTCAAAGGTGTAGTAGCATTTCATATCCCATTCCATGAACTGAAGTCATTAAACATTAATGACATTTTGAATAAAACACAACTTACAAAGAAGCAAATATGCTTGATGAAGGGTCATAACATGGGTTTGACATTAAATCTAGTGCAGATACAGAAACTTCGTAAACAACCAAAAACTGGTTGTTCAATATTTGCGATTCTTGCTGCATTGGGACCTGCTGGTAGTCTTGCAGGTGGTTCAGCAGCTATAGCTAAGGCAATAATAAATAGATGCAAAGAAAAATAAGAGCTGGAAGAACAGAAACGACATAACGAAGTTATGGAATCATCAATTCTAGCTAGAGGTAAAGGTCTTAAAAGGAAACAGAGAAAGAAGAAGCTGTCACGAACAATTAAAAAAAAAACACTTAATTGGCGCCCACCAATTATGATATCGAACGTATAGCTAAAGAATTAAATATAAAATGCTTGAGAGGTTTATTCATGTCGGACAATCTTCCATCTACACCACCCTTCCATCTACTGGAACGCATTGGATATGTTACTGGTATGAAAATAATAAAGCATATGTATTCGATTCATTTGGAGGAGTGCTTCCCAAGTCTCTGATTGAATATTTAAGACCTAGTAATATAATAGTTGAATATAATAGTGATCGAATACAACATTTTGATGGTGTGATTTGTGGCCACTTATGTATTAAACTATTAAAGTTTTTATCTGATGGATATAATTTTCAAACAATAGAAAGATTGAAAATTGGATAATGAGATTGACAATCAAAACTATAATTAGAAGGTGGCACTGATTGGATTCTATAGCATGTATCTAATACCAAATACAACGAAAAATAATAATACCTACTTCTATAAAGGAGAGAAATATAATAGTCCACCAGGGCAATATAATGCATCAACATTAGAAACAACACTACCCAAAGAGGTGCTTCTTAACCCTAGCACGTCCAAGGGTCGCACAAAGTGCCACAAATGAAAATATTCTGGTGACTCGCAAAAAATATTTGAGTAAGGAACCTGAAAACAATAGTTGTTATTTGGTTAGTGGTAATTCTCATTATGTATGTGCCGCTAAATTACTCGAATTCAATTGGTTTATTTAGGTCATTTTTAATAAGGTGGCACAAAGTGCAACCCTACTATACGATACGATAGCCACATATATATATATATATTTTTCATTTTCATTGATGACAGTTGGCACTCCTGATAGCTTTATCAGTATTCACATGTGCTATTTGAATGTTGCTATTGTTGTGATTAGTCAGCTTGGGTAGAATAAATTCTCAAGAAAAACAATTAGCTTAGCAAGTGCCACAACACTCTATATGGTGGTCATAACAAAAGGGTGAATATATGTGAAAAATTCTCAGTTTGAGGATTCAAACTAAAACTGCATCCCATGAGCACTCTAAATATGATAAATGAAGCTAGTGAAAAAAAAAAGTTGTTTCTCTGCTCTTGCATAGTAATAACTTATTTTGATTATACATTGTATATCAGTATATCTGGATTAAGTCCAAAAGATATTATCAAATTCATTTATGTAATTCTGTAAGTAATATTGAAAATTACATACCCGTATCAGTGCAAAAAAGACTTTCAAATAAATTGAAATAGTTCAATTTGCCCTTTAAACAATTCTTAAATTCTCTCAGTCCAAAAACAATTCACTAATGTAAGCAAAAGATACAGTGGCACAAAGTGCCACCCTAAATCCAGCACGGAACGGATCATGTCGTAGACATGCAAGAGTTAACGAAAATCATGTGACACGTAGCATAAAAGTTACACCATTTGCACAAAACTTCAATGTTGGAACCATTGGTAAGCTGTTAGGTTTAAAAAATAATACCGATCTCAAATCAGAAGAGACTCACGTGGAGCACTTTCTTCTCAAGTTCTTAAGTATTGAAACATTTAATATACACTGTAACCTAGCAAGAGGCATGACTATAGCAGATGACAAATACGGACATATAAAAACAAATATTATAGCAACATTTAAACCATTAACAAAGTTCTTAGAGCCAATTGCGTATGAACCTCAATATCCATTATTCTTTCATATTCAACAGTCATATACGTTCTATAGAAATAAGTGTGACAAATGAAAGGCATGAACAAGTTAGTTTTGGTGGTGCGATAACAAGCGCGATTCTTATGATTAAAGATGATTCTTAAAAAAAATTGAATATAATATAGTCTACTTTTTATTATAATGGAATTTATTGATGAGAGCTACGAGTATCAATCGTTCCCACTGTATCGTCGTACATTCAATTTAAATGAATCAAATACAGATATTGAGTTCGATATAGACGTTGGTGATGGCTTTATGCACCCTCATTACCCTGATTTATATATAAAGTTAAGTTATTGGTAGGGATGCTGGAGGAACATTTACAGCAGGACCAAATATTAAGCTGATATATAATTTTGTTCCGTATTGATTTTCTCAGGTGGCTCTCTGTTATTGATGTAATCGATTATCCATGGATCACTTCAACTGCTGTCGCTACATGTCGTTTCTCAAAGCCTGAGCTTCAATATTATAAGTTAGGTGCATTTATTAGTGATGAGAAGCTTTCACGGAAAGAAAACACAGTACTATTCCCACTGCGTCTACTGTTTGGTTTCTTTGGTGACTATAAAGAAATTATGTGGGAGTTTTCGAAAAACATTTAAGAGGCGTGCAAATAATGTTTTATTTTATCGGTGGAAAACAAAGAAAGCGTATGGTACTTTAGAGGATAATACACTAGCTCATGCGGGTAAACTTGTGATCACCTCAATGGAACTGAGAATGCCAATTGTAAAATATGAAAAGTTATGCGATGAAACTAAAACCTGATATACTCCGCAAGCCACAAATACCAATTCAGTTCCATACATATCAAAGTATTCAACGACATGTTTGGGGTTCTTATTTCGAGTTTGACATAACAACACAGTTCAATTCATTGCAGTTTGATATGCCCGATTTCGTAATTTTTCTCTTTCAAACAAGTCGTGATGATGATACACAACAAAAGGATTCTAGCAAGTTTGATCAATGTAAAGCTAGAAGTATTTATTTAAAAAAAGGTCGTAATGAAATATTCCCTCGTGAGAACTTAAATCTATATCACAAAGGCTATTATTTGAAATTATTTGGTAGCTATACGGCTTATAAGCGTGTGACACAAAAGAATACGGATATGATGTATACCCCAACAGAGTTTATAGAGAATCGGCCCATGTATCTTATTAATACAAGCAAACAAAAGCAAGTAGTAGTAAATGAAAGAAGTAACTAACTCTATGGCTTATGGAACTCGCAAGTTAATCGTCGCAGTAACAAACGATCGCCATTGGATTCTATCCTGGGCAACATCAAGCCAGTTTTTATCACGAACACCTAATTCCCAAAGATCTCTTCTAATATTGTCCTCCCATAGACATATCGGTCTTCCCAATGGCCTCCTTCCATCCGGCCTTCCAAAACAGGATAGAATATAATCTTCGTTTTCCCCCATCCGAGCTACATGGCCTGCCCACCTTAGACTTCGCTATTTCATTATTTTTACAACATCTGGTGAATCGTACAGTCCGTGGAGTTCATTATGCAGTCTCCTCCACTCTCCAGTCATCTCGTCCTGTTTTGGCTGTATATCTTTCTCAAAACCTTATTTTCAAACACACGTAATTTACGTTCACCTGCTAGGGTCGTACTCCAACTTTCGCGCAACCGTAAAGTATTACCGGCAGAATAACCGTTTTGTATTTTTTTCAATTTTAACTTTCTTGATATTAATCGTGAGGTTAAAAGTTTCTGGACTGAATAGAAACACGCTTTGCCCGATACTAAACGGCTTTTTAATTCTTCCGTGACCTCGTTCTTGCTTGTTACGTACGCTCCCAAGTATTTCAATTTGTTTACTTTCTCTATGACCTCATCTCTAATTCTTAAATCTTTATTTCCTTCATTCACTGTGTTTCGGCTTGTTATCATGAATTTTGTTTTATCTATGTTTACCTGTAGACCTATCTCATCGCACGCTTCTAGTAAGACATCGGTGTTGCTTTATAGAGCATCTATATCGTCCCCTATTATATCTACATCATACGCGCATATGAACTGTTGATTCAAACCATTCAATGATAGTCCATTTTTGTTTCCTTCAATTTTTAAAATCGCATGTTCTAACGCAAAGTTAAACAGTAGTGGTGACAAAGCATAACCTTGTTTCAAACAGTTGCGTATCTTGAAACTATCTGACATATCCGTACTCTGCTTATGAGGTCGCTGAGACACATCTTCACTAGTTGAACCATTTTTTTCGGAATTCCAAATCATATCAGGATACTGTATAACTTTTCCCTTTTGATAGAATCATATGCTTTCTTAAAATGAAGAACAAATATTAAAATTATAGTGGACTTTCAAGAAGCAGTGCTTGCAAATACCTTTTGTACTGTGATACTAATAGCTTAAACCTCATATATTTATGATGTAAAGAATGAAAGGGTATTGGAGCAATTTTAGTAAAAGAATCAACACAATTATATCTAATGCAACTATAATCTAAAGCAAGTGTGCTTTATAATTAAAAAGTGGCATTCCAGTATTCACCTTGAAGCTTACCAGGATATTAAAGATCCGAAGTCTACACATTCTCTAGTGGTTGCGAGTGTAGTACAGCATGCATACAGAAAAGTGTCAAGTAACTACTACATGCATTGATTTTCATTAAAAAAAAAAGTATCTGGTACTATACTATTTATTGCATATATGAAGTGATATTATATTACAATGAAATGGTTGAAATGACTTCGACGACATTTGAATGTTGAGGTTTCAACCAATACTGAAATTGGACAACGTTGCGTAATACGCAACCAGACTTCTCAATGGGATTATGATATGTACATGATTTTACACTAACATTGAAATTTAATGCGTTCAGAGAAGTACATCCTTTACCAGACTTCTCAATGGGATTATAATATGTACATGATTTTACACTAACATTGAAATTTAATGCGTTCAGAGAAGTACATCCTTGATCAGTTACATCTTTGACAATACTCAATTGAAATATCTTTTTGATCAAGTCAACATTTTCTTTACCTTTACAATAAAATAAAGCGTCAGGTTCACACATTAAATTCATCACTTTACGTAAATGAGCAACACTATACCCATTAGATGTATTTGACTTTAGTCCGTCAAAGTTTTGAGTTAACCACTCAGCTTGTTTTTGATAACCCAGAGATAATTCTGTAATTTCACCATGTGAAATCACATCATGTGATGTGAATTTCACCATCACAAGCCATTAGACAAAATTCTCTAATAACAAATTCATGACTGGATATTTTAAAACCTTGCATATCAATGGTGTTCTGGTTAGAACAATCATTTACACTTTGATCAGCAACACTAGCAAACTGCTGCTCTATGATTGTCGTAATCAATTGGGCTATGAATTCTCTATCTTTCATTAAAGCAATACATTTTTAAAAAAATGTAATTTTACCAATACTCACACGTCCTTGGCGTTGAAACACCTCATAATATTCATGAAACACTTTAGGATCATTAATATAATTAATTAAAGGTTTTGAAATCACTGAACCACTGTTAAACACATACATGCAGTCATGAGTCGTTTTTATATTGCATCCACTGTACAAAATTGGACTGTTCATTAAATAAGTTCTAAATGTTTGTAATACGCAACCGTCCATAATAAATACACCATCACTAAATGTACAAAGCATTATTTTCTTCTTACTTGTAGTGTACTTACTTCCTTTCTCCTGTATTTGTAGCCTGCTTCCCGGATCCTTCTTCAACAGTTGTCCAGTAAATCCCACACTTTCCGCCGTATCAAAACTGTTAACTCGTTGATATGGTAATATCACAGTAATGTTTAATTGTTTCACATGAAAATAGCAGTTGGTAGTTGTTGAATGTAGGTGTAACGGTAGTATCCGATATTGTGGTCGCACTAACCTTTTTTAGAAATGGGGGAAGGGAAAGAAACTATATAAAATATGAAACTGAAGATGTGTTCGCACTAACTTTTGTTATAACATTAATATCACAGTAGAGTTTGAATTTGGGTCCGTTTCACACAAAGAGAGCACTTAGTAACTGTTGAATGTAGGAATAATGGTAGTACACACGTATCAAAACTGATATTCTGGTCGCACTAAATTTTGTTATAACACAATAACACTGTAGAAGTTGATTTCACACAAAAAGAGCAGTTGGTAGCTGTTGAATATAGGAGTAATGGTAGTACACACGTATCAAAACTGATGTTGTGGTCGCTCTATGAATGCTTATAATGGTAGATGCTTCACAGTGAGCAGTAAAATATCAAACACTAATTATTATTTACAAGACTATAACCATGTGGCTGTGAAACAAGGTTTTACATCTACTGCTACTATAACAGTGTGGCTGTGAAACAAGGTTTTGCATCTATTACTATAATGCATTACTACCATAATACAACATAAACAATGCATCACTACAGCCATTTATGTCTTTAGATATGCACTTTGTGAGACGAACATGCATCCATGAAGACCGAAACCTTTGGAGACGACAAAATTAGGCACTACGTCAAAACAGCAATTAAAAAGAAAACTTTGGGGGGCACCCGGTGGTTATCAAGAAACAAATCAGAATAGAAGCGGTTGTAAGTTATAATGTAAGGTATCATTCCATTATTAGAAGAGAGGGGGAGGGGGGTCATTGGTATACGGGGCAGGTTGAAACAACTTCAAAAACGGCAAAAACTTTTTAGACACCCCGTGCGGATGAAACAAGGTATTACACCTACTACACAATCTACTGGGGTGACATCAGTCACTGAGGTGACTATGGTCATTGGAATCGTATTTTGTGAAAAATGTTAATACCAACAAGGAAAATGTACATATGCAGTAAATATACAAGATTTAATATCTATACTCCCCTTATTGGTTGTACCATATTTAACAAAATTTTATTCGACTGACAGTCACCTTAGTAACTGAAGTCACCCCATCTAGCATCGTTGGACAAATGTTGGGGAACTGTTGGTTGGCGCGGTGGCCAAATCCACAGGGTGGTGCAAGTTGACGGATAGGGCAAGTTAATGTAGTGGTCATTCACTGGCACCTGATTATTTACTGGTCAGTTCACCTGTTATGAGTAAATCATATTTATAGAGTACAGGAGAAAAAGCGGTAAATGGTAAATGTCATCGATTCTATGCAAATACTGAAAGGTGTGGAACAGTAACCCTTGACGCTTTTTACGTTGCTGAAAAACTTGTAAAAGGTAATTTAGTCTACATTTTGGTGTTCTAGTTCGGCCTTTTGCTACTACTGTCTTAAGAGTTCCCCACACAAGCCATAAGAAGCAATGTTAAAAACGGTTTTCATAGTTGCAACTAAACTTCTTAAATTTAAGAAGTGTAATTTCACGCCATAATAGGTATAACATTAAGCAACAACTTATGACCCAAAATTTATGCCTATATTAGTATATAAAGAAAATAAAAATGTTTTAAAAAGCCCAAGTTCTGTTTCGCTGGGTCGCAGATAGATGGCACATGAGGGTTCACTGAATATACCGATGCGACGTATCTGCAGAAATACAGTATAAAGAAAGGATCGAAAGTGCAATTGGTAGTCTTACATGAAAGAGAAAAGTAGTCTGATTGTGCTAAAAAGAGTTTTATTTGTCTTACAATTGAAACAACTGAGATTCATTTCCGACAAAATTTGAGATGTGTCTCAGTTAGTTACCTCGCTGTCTTGACAAAAACAGAGGTTGAGCTGTAGTGTTTCAAACTGCGAGCTCTTTGTAAGTGATTCAGCCGTTCAGTGCCTGTAGAGAAACTGGTGGGAGTATTTTATTGCTTACGAAAGAAAACCAAAACAGATGATGTCAGCACAAAGACGAGTAGGAGAAAGCGAAGGTCACGACCACACAGTTCCAAGACGGTAGAAAAAAAAGGGTGACTTGTGATTGACTGACCAGCCATTCTCAATGCTAAAAATGTAGAACAGAAGACGACGGGCTTGTAGTGGGTGACACAACGCAGTATATTATACTTCCACTTGCCCTGGTATTTCTATTTATTGTTTCCGAAGGTAGGCAGGCTGTAGGAAAGTCCTTGAGTGGGTGGGGGGTTGAAATGGCGGTAAAGATTAGTTATATATAGACTTCTTTCTATACTTTGTGACGGCGCATGGTTTTCTTTTTACAAGCTCTTCAGAACTGCACGGGACTTTTAGAGTGACCAGATTACGGGGGAAAAAAAAACAGGACACAGTGTCGTCTGAATATCGGTCATCTGGCCTGCAGATTTTTAATATTTTGTCCCTTTACTTTTAGCATTTATATAATAGGCTGGTATGCAACTCGCACAAATTTATTTTCCGAAAATTATATCGCGACATGATAATCGACAGAATCACGTAGAAGAGAGTCATGCCAGTTTTGTATCTTTAGTAAGGCTCTGCTGAAGTCTTCCTACTATATACACCAGGGTCGGATCTAGAAATCTCCCCCCCCCCTCTAAAAATACTTTTAAGGTCTCCCCACTCAACCCTAGAAGAAGGAGAAGTTTATGAATCATATTATGTGTTTATCGGAATAAGTTATAGAAAACAAATTATTTTGTGAATGTTAACTTTAATTATGGTTACATTTAACAACTATGTATTTACAACTTTATACACTTCTTAACGAGGTAATCAAAGTTACAATGAAAATTAAGTAACAATAATAATAATATAATAATAATAATAATAATAATAATAATAATAATAATAATAATAATAATAATAATAATAAATTTTATTGCAGAAACAAATGAGAACATCAAATGTATTACAATCGTCAGATATACATTAACAGAAATAAAAGGTTGAAAGTTAACTTGAGAATTAAGGTTATTTAAATTACCACAGTATGTATACATTAACTAACTCTATGGCTTATGGAACTCGTAAGTTCATCGCCGCAGTAACAATCGTTCGCCATTGGCTTCTATCCTGGGCAATATCAAGCCAGTTTTCATCACGAACACCTACTTCTCGAAGATCTCTTCTAATATTGTCCTTCCAACGACGTCTCGGTCTTCCCAATGGCCTCCTTCCATCCGAGCTACATGGCCTGCCCACCTTAGTCGTCGCGATTTCATTATTTTTACTACATCTGGTGAATCGTACAGTCCGTGGAGTTCTTCATTATGCAGTCTCCTCCACTCTCCAGTCATCTCGACGCGTTTCGGCCCGTATATCTTTCTCAAAACTTTATTTTCAAATACACGTAATTTCTGTTCATCTGCTAAGGTCTTACTTCAACTTTCGCAACCGTAAAGTATTACCGGCAGAATAACCGTTCTGTAAATTTTCAATTTCAATTTCCTTGATATTAATCGCGATGTTAGAAGTTTTTGGACTGAATAGTAACACGCGTTCCCCGATACTAAGCGACTTTTTATTTCTTCCGTGACCTCATTTTTGCTCGTTACGTATCCCAAGTATTTAAATTTGTTTACTTTCTCTATTACCTCATCCTTAATTCTTATGCTTTTATTTGCTTCATTCCCTGTGTTTCGGCTTGGTATCATGTATTTTGTTTTATTTATGTTTACCTGTAGACCTATCTCAACGCACACTTCTACTAAGACATCGATGTTGCTTTGTAGTGCATCTATATCGTCCCCTATTAAATCTACATCATCCGCGTATACAAACAGTTGATTCAAACCATTCAATGATAGTCCCTTTTTGTCCCCTTTAATTTTTAAAATCGCATATTCAAACGCAAAGTTAAACAGTAGTGGGGGCAAGGCATCGCCTTGTTTCAATCCGTTGCAAATCTTGAAACTATCTGACATATTATTACATATCCGTACTCTGCTTATGGGGTCGCTGAGACACATCTTCACTAGTTGAACCAATTTTTTCGGAATTCAAAATCGTATCAGGATACTGTATAACTTTTCCCTTTTGAGAGAATCATATGCTTTCTTAAAATCAATGAATAGCTGATGAACCGTCCCATTGTATTCCCATTTCTTCTTCAATATTTGTCTCAAGGCGAAAATCTGGTCCAACGTGGATCTATTTCTTCTAAATTCGCATTGGTGATCTCCAATTATTTCATCTACTTAGGCGTGTTAACAGAATATTACTTAATACCTTGTAACAGGTTGGAAGTAACGAGATTCCGCGGTAATTAGTACAGTGCGATTTATCGCCCCCCCCCCCCCACCTTTTTTTTTGTTGTTGTTGTTGTAAAGCGGAACTATTATTGAGGTTTTCCATTCTTTTGGGAGCTCCTCCTTTCTCCATATAGCACTTATCAATTTATATAGTTCCTTGATTAGTGCCGTTCCTCCTGCTTTAATTAATTCGGCTGGAATATTGTCTATTCCTGGTGATTTGAAATTTTTCAATTTTTTTACCGACATTTCGATCTCGCTAGGTTCGGGAATTCACGGTTCTGCAGTATGGATTTCTGATTCCTCTGTTTGTTCCCCGTTGTGTACATTAAGAAGTTAGTCGAAATAACGTTTCCACACATCGACAAATTTAGTCGGATCCGCCTGAAGACCTCCACGTTCATCTCTAATCATTCATAACCTCGACTGGTAACCTTTTCTTAACGAGTATAAGATCAAATACATAGTTATGCAAATTCAGAAAAGTTCATTCTTTAAGGGGAAAAACGTTTCTGCTTTGCTTTCATATCTACAAAAAATTTTATTAATCCCAATTTTTTCAATTAATTTTGGACTGTTTGTGGTGTAACATTAATTGCATGTCCTGGCCAGTGTTGGGTAGTACCTAGGTACAAAACACGTACCTAATGCATGAACCTAGGCACATTTCAGTTGCAGTACCTAGTACCTGTAACTAGGTACTTTTTTGCTGTACCTAGTACCTGAATCTTAGGTACTTTTCTTAGGTACTTCAGCTAATAATCGCCAAAAATAAACAACTGATTCATGTCCAAAATATGCTTAATTTGTCAGCATAAAACTCGGAATTGTTTTACTCCATTGCTGGCGATTTCTCTGAACTTTTAAAGTAAAAGCTTTTCCAAAATTTCTGAAGTAAAAAGAAAAAGTAGCAAAAAACCTTTATCGGCAGGGAACGTGGAATGAATGCAGGTAGAGCCGTACTTAAAACAAAAATATAAGGTTAGTTTCTACTTTAGAACATTATTTAAATGCTTAATACACCATGGATTCTCCTGCTTCGTTTATTTTTTATTATAATTATTAACTGAAGGACAGATCTCGACACACTGCAGCAAAACTAGCTGGTTATTGGACGTTTGATGTACTGTTTCTATTGTAACCCTTTTAGGAATGAAGTACACTTTGTGGATCACAAGAGCTTCACAGACGTGCGCTACTTTTAATGTATTGGTAACTTATATTTTCTGAGAACTTGGATCGGCACCGGGGAGGCATGCAGCTTCGAATCCTGCTGTCGGCCACACTGATCAAGGTTCTCCGAAGATTTTCTGTTTCACCAGTCTAATCTTGGCATAATAGCTAGGTAAAAAGTCATGACCGCTAACTTAGTCTAACCCTGCCTGTACTCGGAAGAGCGCTTCCCGAAGGATGCCATTCCTCTGATATATGACGGGCTTATCCCATAGCTGGCAGTAAGGTCCATAAATAAACATAAATTAAGAACGAAAAAAATTATATTTTGATGTTTTCTGAATTTCTCAGAAATTAACTTGTCTTCATTAATTATTTTTTAATGTTATTTTTTCATTCGAATGTTAATTTCCTTTTTTCTTCACAAAACAAAGAAATGTGTAATAACTGAAAGATTTTGAGTAGGTTCTCAATGAGTTTAACATTGCAGGTATACCGCTTCATAAATTTTAAAAGAATTATTTATTTTTCAAATCATTGTATCGTAATATTTTATTACATAAAATCTGGCACATTAAAAAAAAACTTATTCAATGTTCGGAGCTTCCTTTACATGATGTGTTCACTTTTTTGTTTACTTGGGTTCTTTACAGAGTTAAACATTTGATTTTATTTTCGATTCTTTTAATGCTATACTGAACAACATTGGAAGTACCGAATGGCCATGGTTTAGCTAGTAAAGCGCTGTTTTCGCACTCGGGAGGTTTTGGATTCGATACTAGCGACCAACCATCCTGAAAGAGGTAATTTTAGTTTGTTGTCGTTAGTCTGACCAAGCAAATGCCGCAATGATATCTTCAACCTAGACCCTAGTCGATTCATTCCTGTATCATTTCCCTTACCCTATCCCAGGGTGAGCCATCGGTACGCCAAAGATTATATTTTATACTCTGAAATGAATAAATGCGTACATCTTTGAAAAATACGAACTTTCAAATGTGGCTGAACGGACTGGTAGTTTTACAAAAGAAAACTGTCATCAAGGTGAGCGTATCAGCATCAGTAAATGTTGGTCGAGAAACTCTTCGCTTTTCACAAAATCCAACTTGATGTTACAAATATGGCTACATTTGCATTAGAATCATAACTGAACTAAGCAAACTGTGAGATATGATTAATGCATTTAATACTTTTCCGCACAATAATTGTGATGTTCTGAAATAATAGAAAAGAGCCCCGAAATATATTATTTTAAAGAAATTTGTTGTGTTGGGTTGCACAGCTGCCAAGGATGTGATTTTCTAGATATCTCTCTTGAGAAATTCCTACCTACGCTTCTGCCGTTCCAGACCCACAAGCCTTGGAAAAAATCCTTGGCAGCGCTGGGAGTCGAACCCGGAACCCCTGAATAAGTAGTCGGCAACGCTGTACTGCTGTGAAACTTGAACGTTGAATATGCAAACGACTCAAAGATTAAGAGTCACACAAAGAGCAATGGAGAGATGATGGACGCATGCTAGGAATAACTAGGAGGGACAGGAAGACAAATGAATGGATTCACGTACAAACAAAGTTAGAAGATATAATCAAGACTGCGAAGAAGATGAAGTGGAGATGGGCAGGTCACATAGCTAGACGAACAGATGGATGACAGGAACAGGTGGACGACAAATGTATTACATTTGATTCCTGGAGAAAAGAAACGCCCGAGACGATGTCCATATGCAAGATGGGTAGATGAAATCAAGCGTTTTCAGGAGCTACATGGATGAGGATAGCATCAGACCGTGATATGTGGAAAGGAAGCGGGAGGCCTTCATCCAGCAGTGGATAGAAAATGGCTGAATATGATATATATATATATATGGATAGACTTCACGAGAAGACTATGAAAAACAAAGTGTAAGAAAACCGTTTATTATAAACAGGAAAATTACTGTTGGGGGTCATCGGCCGTAAGACATGGTGAAAGGGGGTCCCGGCATGAATAGGGTTGAGAAACACTGCTCTAGTGTCAAGGCTTGCTGTGTCTTCAGCCTATTTTAATTAAATTAAGTATGGATACAAAGCCTCAATGTAATTATATAAATATGTATGTATGTGCGTAGTGTATGTGTGTGTGTGTCCGATGAATGAATGGCTATGTTTATCGCCTTGTAATCAATGGATTTGAGAGGTGCGAAACATTATGCAATCCCTCCTGAATATCTAGCCAAATTCTTTGCCTTCACTTTCAAGAGCTAATCGGCCCCACTTTGTTTCGCCTCCATTCTCCTACTACGTTTTTTCATCCACTTCGAGCATGGGATGGAGAGGAAACAGCCGCGAAGCAATAATTCTGTCATTCAGCAGTGGCTTTTAATAGTTATTTATGATGTCTATGTTAGGATATGGAGGCAGGTAGGGATCGTCATAAAGACGCACCAGAGTTCCGGTAGCTCAAGGGACAAGGAGGAAAAAAAAACTAGCCATATAAATGTAAACAATACGTTTACTGTTGACTTTCTCTTCTCTCTCTCTATCTCTCTCTCTCTTTCCGCCATTAAAAAAAATGTGTCAACAGCTTTTGTCTTCACATGAAGAGATTGTATCCCAAATAATGTACAGTAGTTATTTCGTAACACATTTATGCTAGTAAATACTTTCCGTAGTAATTAATAGTAAATGTAAGTTAGCAACACTAGCAACACGCAGTGACATCTATTGAGAAAAAAATGACGGTGAGTGAAGGTTTAGTCCCTTCTTAATCTCAAAAACCTATTTTTACAAATGTTAGCTTTACATGCGCAGAGCATTTGTCATATCCTTACTGGTAATATAGCATCTATTTGTTCTGTAATATATACTCTTGTAGCACAGTTTACGGATCTACTATGCTCTGCCTATTGTCATCCGTGGTCTGTTTTAATGCCTGATCAGGTTCAACCAGTGTTAAATGTAACATACTCTATTATTAGCCATTCACACACCGATAATTGGTCTGTAAAACAATGGCACCAATATTTGTTTACTACGTATTTTCAACCACAATATCATATGTTGTTTCAGAAAGCTCACTGTTATAACCCCATAATTTGGAATATTTTTAATCAAATTACTCAATATCTAGATGTTCATCATCAATGGTATAAGATTATACATAATATTGTACCTACCCGTCAAAAAAGGTTTCAAATACATAAAGACGACACCAATTTATGTAATAATATGGACGATATATTACACTGTGTAACTTTCTGTAATCAGTATAATCCTCTTTTAATTTATGTACAAAGTAGAGTTAAATTAATCGTCCAAAGTGCGACAACTTCTGGTGCTTTTACTTCATACCTTTTGTTCCCAACTTATCAATTTTATTATCGCACTAAACAGACATTAATTTCAAATTTCATGGTTCATTAATATAATTCTTCAATTATTAGTATGTGAAAAGATTATTCCTCCTCTCACGCTTTATCCACAGCGTTTATTGTCAAAAGATTATATTATAATCACAATAACAAACAGGAGTTTGCAAAATTTATTCGATATTTTAGGTAAATTGCTTTTTGGTTAATTTAAGTTGGTTCATTGTTGTCCTAAGTTTTGTGTTATATGTTTTCTGTTTTGAATTAACCTGACTTATTTAACCTTGTACTGCTAGACTACTCCACAATGAGTACTTGCTTGTTTATGTCTTCTTTCATGTAATTCTCGTATTATAGTTTAATTTTGTAAACATCATAGTCAGAAATAAATGAGAATTTAAAAAAAAAAAATATCTCTGACATGATGTTGAAGTTAGCTCCATGTATTCTGTTAAGCAAGTGATTAAGGTGAGAGCTTTCGTTTATTTATGAAATTACAATAACAATTACTTTTGTTTTTCTACTCTATTATCCATTACGAAATGTCTCTGTTTCGGGTATTTAAATGACCAACCCAATTATAACTTGGATCTGTTATGCAAAGCAGGAGTGTTCATTACCGGTACGACAAAGTTAGTTTTTGTCCAGTTATGGACACTCACTATTCATTACTGACAGTGAGTTGAAATCAAAATCCTTGATTGATTGAGTTGCTATTAACGTCCTAAGCGAGCTGGTAAGCTTCTAAGGACGAGACTTACAGTTTTGGTAAAGTGGGCTATGAACAACTCCGTTCAAAAGCTCTCGGGGAAAATTGAACTTATGAACACGCGCGCAGGAGATGA
Organism: Lepisma saccharinum; assembly: GCA_022664845.1. Classification (NCBI taxonomy): domain Eukaryota; kingdom Metazoa; phylum Arthropoda; class Insecta; order Zygentoma; family Lepismatidae; genus Lepisma; species Lepisma saccharinum. The sequence goes on from JAGDQP010011774.1 coordinate 18,955, forward strand.
GCGCGCTAAACTCTCCGTAACTCCGAGGCCGAAATCATCATTCTGTTAACTGTTTTATTTGAACTTGGGAAATATTATTTACTCTTCATGACCATGAGTTTGTCAGGAAATTTCTTGGACCCATTTTTTGAATGATGGACGCGAGGATGCCCATTAATGAAATGATTTGTTTTATGTTTTAATATTGGACACCCCCATGGCAAGTTAGAGTCTGCACTTTTATGACCACAAGAGGTCTATGGCTCAGGCCTGTATAGGGTAGGAAAAATGAAGCGGGAAGGAGTCTGACAGGTCTAAGTTGAAGGCGCCATCAGGGCATTTGCCTATTATGACTGAGTTAAAAAACGGTAAAACCTCAGGAAGGATGGTCGAGAGCTGTTTTCGAACCCAGGACCTTCGGAGTGATCACTGTGGAATTCCATGAAACAATCAGAAAATCGAAGAACAGCATTCAACATATAATCGTGTTTACTACTTATATTCGAAACATCACAAATTATTATTTAAATTATGCAGTATGTCCATCCAGGTTTTTTCGTGCCCATCACTGTTACAAAAACAATGTAAGACAAAAAACGTTATTTCCTCTCAAATAGTGTATAATAATCAAAGTAAATGGTAGAAATCACTAGAAGAAAGCATAGAGAACGTGTAACATCGGCTCTCGCTCCGTCTTTAGGCCGTCATAGAGATGTAATTTAAGTATATCTGTAGCTCTTTTTTTTATGAGAGAGATTACATTGTATGTGAAATTTAATAAATATGTAAGTATGTGCAAAGATGTGTATTATTTATTAACCAAAACATTTGAGTCCAATTATAAAACCCACTATTTTTAAATTACTTCGCTGTCACTATTGCTTGATACCAAACCCTTCTTTTTAAAAAAGAAATCCCTTTCGGTAAACCTACAGGCTGAGGTAGATCTCGAAGTTTTTTTAATTTTCAAAAATTCAAATCTCGCCTTATATGAGAGCTATCGAGAAACTATTTATTGATTTGTAGATTATTCATCAAGAGCTGTTCAACGATACCCCACAAGACGTATATATATATATACTCGCTTTGTTTCGCTGAGAGCGCTGCCCCCCAGAAACCCGTAGGAGGTTCGCCCCAACTTCAGTGTTTTTGAGAGGATACGCTTCCTTTATCTTAACCAAAATCTTCCTGCTACACTACAACACCACGGTGTCCACCTGCACCCTCCCACGGGGGGATGCGCCCCCAAAGGGAAGGTTTGCCCCATGTATTGTAAAATACTCTTAGTCATACACCTTCAAAGGAAATTTCCTTTCTCTACCTTCAATGATTTGAAAATTGGGTTTTTGGGGCGGCCATTTTGGATCCAAGTAACGACTTTTTGAAAGTTTTCTTATATTGTCGTGGCCTACTTGTGATGGTACATATTCAAGTAAAATTTCACTTATCCAGCTCAAACGGTGTGCAAAATGGGATTTTGGGTGGTCATTTTGGATCCAAGATGGCGACTTTTCCCAAATGTTGTAATATTTCCCTGAACTACTCGTCATAATGCACCTTTATGCCAAATTTCGTATCTCTAGCTCAAACGGTGTGGAAAATGAACTTTAGGTCCGCCATTTTGGATCCAAGATGGCGTCTTTGGATACATTATGTAATATTTTAGTAACATACAAGTGATGATGTACCGTGTTACCAAATTTAACATTTCTAGCTGCAGCCGTTTAGGCTGTGTATTCTATACAACAATGGGTTAGGCGGCCATTTTGGATCCAAGATGGCGACTTTTTCAAAATTACGTAATATTTTCTTGAACTACTAGTGACAATACACCTTTATGCCAAATTTCGTATCTCTAGCTCAAAGGATATGGAAAACAGATTTCCTGCTTCCGCCATTTTAGATCCGAGATGGCGTCTTTGAAAGCATTAGGTAACATTTTCGTAATTAAACAGTGATGTTGTACCATTATGCCAAATTTGATTTCAACAGCCCCAGCGGTTTAGGCTGTGTATTCTATACAACAATGGGTTCGGCGGCCATTTTGGATCCAAGATGGCGACCAATTTTGCTCATTAACGAACTTAACCGAGCTATCAAACATCTTCAAAATTATGGCCGCTAGCGTGTTAATATATATATATATATATATATATATATATATCTGGTGTAGTAAAAAGTAATCCATTATTTTGCCAATAGATGGCTTCAGTGATCTGTATCTCGCGTTGTATAAGTCCGATCGGGTTCAACGAGATGGCGTTCAAACGATGAGATTGCGTACTACAAACACTGTTCAGATAGTTGTGATGAGTTGACTCAGTGTTGTGTGAGCGCGCGTCAAAATGGACACTAGCAAAGAGAAAATACGCTATATTTTACAGTTTTTCTTCGATAAAGGCGAAAACGCAAGCCAGGCGGCTGCAAATGTGAATCGTGTTTATGGTCCTGATACTGTAACAGCAAATCACGCGCAATTTTGGTTTCGTCGATTCCGTGCCGGTAATTTTGACGTCAAAGATGTACCACGCACTGGAAGGCCACGTGTCGAACATGTCGATAAAATCATGGACATTGTCGCGTCCGACCGTCATGTAAGCACTGTTTCGATTGCCCAAGAGCTAAACATTGCACAAAAAACCGTGTGGAACCATTTGCATAAGGCTGGATACAAAAAGAAGCTTGATGTATGGGTGCTACACGAGTTAACGCAAAAAAACCTCATGGACCGAATTTCCATCTGCGAATCGCTGCTGAATCGCAACAAAAGCGACCCATTTCTGAAGCGGTTGGTGACTGGTGATGAAAAGTGGATCACTTACGACAACGTCACGCGAAAACGGTCGTGGTCGAAGCGCGGTGCGCCGGCGCAAACGGTGCCCAAGCCAGGATTGACGGCCAGGAAGGTTTTGCTGTGTGTTTGGTGGGATTGGCAGGGAATTATCTACTATGAGCTGCTCCCCTACGGCCAAACCCTTAACTCGGAACTATACTGTCAACAATTGGACCGTCTGAAGGCAGCAATCGCCCAGAAGCGCCCAGCTTTGGCCAATAGGAGAGGCATTGTGTTCCACCAGGACAACGCCAGGCCACACACATCGATAGTGACTCTCCGGGAGCTTGGTTCGGAGGTTCTTATGCATCCACCTTATAGTCCGGACCTGGCACCGAGTGATTACCATCTGTTCCTGTCCATGGCGAACACGTTTGCTGGTTCAAAATTCGCGTCAAGAGAGGCTTGTGAACATCGACTGTCTCAATTTTTTGCCAACAGGGACAAGGGGTTCTATGAGAGAGGCATCATGATATTACCTTCCAAATGGCAGCACGTTATCGAACAAAACGGCGCATATGTGACCTAAATCGGATCATTCTAACTATGGTAAGTCAAGCCTTCAATGTCATGCAAAAATAATGGATGACTTTTTACTACACCAGACATATATATATATAGGCTATATACTTTGATATCGTACCGATCTCAATAGGTAGAGTCTAATATTTGCCATATGTATGTAAAATGTATTTAGGTCATACTTACATAAAATCCCTGTTTGAGTATGAGAATTATGAAAGCTAAAAATTTATCAAAATATTTTCCATATCAAAGCTTTACTTTTATATACTTAAGATAAAATAAAATAACTGAGCAAAGCAATACGTTTTATTTAAAAATTAAACACGTGTAACAGTTTCACCAACTAACTAACAACTTGGTTTCATCAGACACACTCATCAGAAGTGTCTGATGAAGCTAAGTTGTTAGTTAGTTGGTGAAACTGTTACACGTCTGTAGTTCTAATAAAACGTATTGCTTTGCTCAGTTATTATTTTATTTTATCAAAATATTGTATGTACACTTGTACAAGTAAGCACAGACATGTAAAATTCGAAATGGGGTTAATCTCGAATAAATAAGTGGGGAAACTAAGAAAAGTGTACCTCAATAAATTATATGGTAGTAGTATTTACATTATTTAACATACAATCTAATCTCACAAAAAACTACACATACACTTTAATTACATCTTCAATTCAAATTGAAGCAACTACTTATGAGGGTGACATTAAAGACTTTAAAGTGAGTCATAATAGCTGTAATTGGGTCCTCGGTACAATTAAAATGGCTTTTGAAAATAGATTCAAATACTTGACGAAATATATACTAAAGTTAATTTCAAAACTTAGTTTAACATCAGACCCAAAGCACATAAGCACATTAAGCCAATGAAAATAAAACAAGACATGCATGGTTAGAGTAGAGGATAAGAGACAGTTGAAATGAGGAGAAAAACAGAGCATCAATCAGGAATAAAAAGTAAAGTTGACATCAGCTTGGATACCCTCGGGGTCGCCACACCTGTACTCACAAGAAGTGAGAGTCTATGAGAGCTTCTTACAAAAAATAATCACTTTAAGTGTCTCATTATGTAAACCTAAATTTACAAATATAATAAAGTTTATTTTAAATGTTTGCAGAGTGAAATTACTAAAGAACATTTAAATTAAAAATAACAACATAAAAAAATCCAGGTTCCTGCTCGAATTCCAGCTTTTCCAGGTCTAAAATAAAATTCCAGGCTAATTCCACGTTTTCAAGGCTTTCCAGGTCAGTAGACACCCTGGGTTGGTAAAACTAAAACTGCTGCGTCTGGAGTGTCTGCATGACCTGTCCCAGTACCTGATACACATGTATGTAAAATTTAGTGTAAATCAATGAACAGGTGTAGATTTGAATTAATGAAGATATTGCTATAACTGACTTGATTTTAAGGACTTTAGGCAACTATGGCTCAGGCCGTATGGATGACGATGGGATGAACTGGTGGGATGAAGAAAGTGGGAGGAAACGGAAGCACCGCAAGCAAACTCACCCACACGATATTTGTCCACCACAAAGCCCACATGGCATGACCAGGGATCGATCCGATGACCCTTTGCACCAGAGGTGAGCGCTCTACCAACTGAGCCACCGTGGCCCTATATTTCTATAAGTTGAATGTTAAAATAAGTTGGTAACACTGACATCTGGGATGCTTGATGTCGGGGATACTCAAAACTTTCTCCTATTGGGTTGAATGATGTTTCAGCTAAGGTTGAGGCAGATACGGTATTCACTGGTGGTTTCAAGATTCGTGAACAAGGGGTACGATAAGAAAAACAGTACCTCTGTACTTAAACAGAATAAAAAGCGATTACACAGTTTTACATCGTCTTTTATATATTACAATACCTTTACCAATTCACGTGACTAATGTAAAATTTACTGCAAAAGCGAAGCAAGTGCAAACGCAAACCTATTTTTGTTCACACTGCATTTCAATAAATTGAAAATATCCTGCTTTAACGTCTATCCATTGATAATATTGAACAATAAAATTTACTCGTGGATTTCTTTTCTAGTAGAACATATTATATTAAATTTAGTAGCAATTTTATACATAGTATCTTTATGGCGATTTTTTATAAGCTTAATAAATCAGTATAATTAGCGTTAAGAACATTTTGGAATATACAGCACTAGTAAAAAGAATCCCAAATTATACAGGCATATTCCTATATACTTCTAACAAATCTATTAACATTTAATTATTAATATTTAATAATTAAATAATATAACTAACTAATCTCACCTGCGCATGTTTTCTCAGCAAGGTAATTTCACCTTCCAGAAGAGAATATTCAACGTCGCGAAACTCAGCCACCTCATTGATCTTCCCCTCAGACGGCGATTTCTGCGTCAACACTTCTTGGAAGGTCTGTAGGCGAGAACGGCATCTTTGGGAGAAGCGCTCCTTCATACCAACGTGGACTCGGTGCAGCACAGCAAAGTATGCCGCTCGTGATTCCTCTTCCCTTGTACCAATATTTTCTTTTAAGGGTTTGTCATCGTAGCTTATATTGACCTGGCATTTGCGTTTTGAAGGAAAAAGAATTCCATGTTTTGCGCATTCAGTCGTTTCTTTAAACACTGTCTTAAAGTGATCAATTCATCTAAGATTTGGATGGTGTTTTCTAGAGCTTCAACACCACCTAGAGCACTGTTCATATCCGCGTCAAGTCGTTGGAACGAGACATTAAATGTATTGATGGCCTTCAGGATGGGTCTCAAAAGACGGATCCACAGAACGAAGTAAAATGACTGGATGGTGAAGAGCAGTCCTTAAGCCTGAGCAGAATCCTCGGCATCTTCTGAATTGGCCTGAACATCCTTATGGGATTGAATCACCAGAGGAAATTTTCCTGTTATGATGTTCAACGCTTCTGACCGGTAGGACCATCTTGTATCGCTGAGTTTTTTAAGAGTCCTGAACTTCAACGAACATCAAGCCGACTGAATTCTGAATGTCTTCAAATACTGCATGTCTTTGAGCTGAGCATTCAATGAAAACATACGATGTCTCCAAGGTACCAAACAATGAAAAGGCCTCGCGAACGCATTTCATACTATCTACTAATACGAGATTTAGGCAGTGCGCGTAGCCTCTGTTGGAACGGTGAGAACATCTCTTCCACAGAAATCACTCAGTTTTGCCTGTAACTCGATCCAACGGTCTTGCATATTTGCGGCTCAATCGTAACACTGTGTTAAGATTTTTCCATTTGACAACTCAATCACTTGCAATGATATCCGCAAGAGATCCAGTAAGTGCTCCGCTTTTGTATACTTGACTGTTTTGAGCGCAATCAGGGCTTCATGAACTTGTAAGTCATCCTGATACCAAAGTATGAATATTACTACTACCTGTTCATGTTTCGAACGGTCCATCGTTTCGTCCATGATTCTCAGAAACATGTTTGGTTTCTTTGAACGATACACGCATTTGGTCGGTCATAACGTCGTGGATTGATTTGATTGTGTTATTTTGAATGGTTTTCGAGTTGTACTTTGCGTTATCGGCGCCTTCTTTTCTATACCGCTCCATCACAGGATTGAAATCTGCAATCAAGGTGTAAAGTTATTTGAGCAATCCAGGACATATTACCCTGTTGCCAAGGTCTGAATGATCCAGACTAAACGAACCATAACTTTCATGTTTTGTAGCCGCTCTCGCTTCAGTTAGTAGCATCAATTCTCCTTTTTCTCAGGAACAAATTGAGTTTCTCAACTGGTTCTCTATGGTACTCACTGTTAAGGTAACCTGCAAACTTCTCTTTAATTTTCTGCCAATTTCTACACCCATTTTACCGTAAAAGTCTCCTAGCGGAAACCCTCCAAAATACAAATTTGGATCCGAAAGCTCTGTATGTATGGCAGAACCTGCCATCACATTGATGACAGTACTCTAACCATATTATTTCATACCACTTTTCATAAAATCCCCTTTTACATCCTCCCAGGAATGTTTTACGGAATGGATCGCGTGGTTGGTTCGGTCCTTGCTCAACAAACGCTTTAAAGACTTTCTCGTTGCGTCATTAGGAATAGGGTGTATTTGCCTCTTCGTTGTGAAACGAAATCCCGCCTTTGGTTTCGGTTCATCATGAAGGGTCTTCCTTGGCTTCATTAAATTCTTCTCCATCTGAATTTTTGTCACTGGTCGTTTCCTCTGCAGCAGAATCTTCTCTCATACCAGTAGATCCGTCCTCAACTGAAAAGTCTCTTCTCCATTGAAAATCACGTCCTTGTTTCCATCAGGCGATGATGTGAGTTGTACGTTATTCGTTGGAGACCCACGATCCAATAATATTGCTACAGGAGCTTTGCGTGTCATTTCTGCAATTGTATGATGTAAAGTGTTATTGGTATCGCTAATGACATCGCCGAAGCAAATCATATTTTTTACTGTCGTCCTCGGCTGGCGCAGAAGATTCTCTGACTAACTCCTCAGTTTCCTCTCTGGAACAGGTAGAGTCCTCGACCGGGACAGAAAATTCTCCGCTTAATCCTTCAGTTTCCCCTCTGGAACAGGTAGGGTCCTCGGCTGGGATAGAAGATCTTATAAGGGATTGTTGACATTAGAGGTCAGGTTCCGCGCGATTATTGATAGTTGATTGAAGCAACAAGCAACAAATAAAAACAAACAAACAAAAGGAATGATGTTTTAGCACTTTTTCCTCTTACATTTCTCCAAAATGATTTAGCCGGTACTTTGCAACGTGGAAGCTCTTAAGCAACAAATACGTGCAGGAACAAGTTTACCTCAAAGGATGCGCATTCAGTAAATAAAATCCGGCTACATTTTGCTTTTATGTCGCCCCGACGTCCGTGAAAGAACGGGGGGCGGGGGGAGGGGGACGGCCGTACCATCGTACCCCTCCTCCCTGGAGCCGGTGACGGTATTGAAGAATTAAAAAAAAAAGTTATCAACACTGACAAGTAAACCGATGCTTCAAAGTACTTTTTGAACAAAATTGCTAGAGGAATAGGGTACAACAGAAAACAAGATTAAAAATGCTTTCTTCCATTAAGACGGACACAGTGGGCAAAAGTTTGGTTCATAAGATATAGTGTAGTGTGATATAAGAAGGAAAACACACGTTTATTAAAAAAAAAAAAAAAAAAATGGTAATAATGGAAAATAAATACATATTAATTGCTATTGGGTAAATGCGCTATCTTTTAGGGGGTACGTTCGTCATGGTCGCTATCTTGAATCTTGCTGGACTTTTTTTTGTAAATAGTACGAGGGGGGGCATATAACATATCAATCTGGGCTAGAATTTTACCAGAAATACACTGGTGAAAGCAGTTTTGTCATTAATTTATTTTTGAGAGAGATACTGAGAGGTGACAGTATACGTAGTTGATTGGAAAGAACAGAAATACTCTGCTACTTTTGAAACAATGCAAGAAATGAAAACCCAATGCAGACGTAATTATACACAGTACTAATTACCTGTGCATTGGATTTTCATTTCTTGCAATCTTTCAAAAGTAACAGAGTATTTCTGAACTTTTCAGTCAACTACACATACTAATGTCACCTCTATTTATCTCTCTCGAAAATAAATCAATGGCAAAAATGACTTTATCACACACTAAGGGAGCGAAGTCCAGAAAGCCCACCTGCCACCCCTGTTTTCTTGTAGCTTGAGAAGCAGTTGATGAAACACTTACTACCAACAACCAAGAACATGAAAACAGTCTTGTTCCCATTTCCTAGGTTCGAGTATTCGAGTCTTGGATTGCATAAACAACATGTTCAAGTGACACGAGGGTGGGAACTCTAAACCTAATACCTATAAAAACCTACGTTTAAATTAAAAAACTATATGTGTATTCTCACCCTAACTTGAATTACAAGCCAGATCCATTAGCCTTCTACTTATTCCATACACATTTAGGACGTTATTCAATATATATAGGGATGATCAAAGTACAAGTCGTACAATACACACACACAACATATTTATAGTAATAAATTATCCATAGTAATATAAAAGAATAAAATATTTGTTAAAAGAAAATCTAAAGTACACTGATTGATTATACTATTATTGTGTCCGAGTAAGTTTTATCAGCTACATATTTTTAATCCATTTGTGATGCAAAATTATAAAATGGTAATTTTTATCAAGCTACAATCTTATTAATGTAAAATATTAATTTATAGTTAAATACCAAAACAAAATACGAAGGAATAAAGTTAATAAAATAATTACTAAAGCAATAAAATTATTCACACTCTTCAATCATCTTCATAATAATTCTTCTCAGTTAAATTCTGTTTAACAACAACACATTCTTCCATTAAACAGCTATATATTTATTAGTCACTCTTGCATCAAGCTCTAATGTAATCCACTTTTAAAAGAATTTCGAGTGCTGAGGATTAAGATATTTACCTTAAATCACAAGTAAAATATTAGACTAATATGGTAATATACATATTATGATTATTAAAAACCATTCATGTACTTAACTACTCATTCATCCAATTTTTTACATCTCTTATCAAAGCGTAATGATTTCATCTCTATGAATCTTCGATATTTCCATTCATTACCTTGCCGGCTTTAAATAACAATAACCAGCAAAACAAATACCACGGACAAATATAAAACATTTACAGACTACCCTATCATTATTCCAATTCTCTCGTGATTGGAGAGATTGCGTTATCAGCACACTACAACCACCTATTAGTCATGCCGAATTCTAATCATAATATGCATTTATATCAACCAATCATTTAACAATAGCACTAATAAAACTGGAAATATAAAATATAAATAGAAAAGTAAACAATAGTATAATATAAATACCTAAAAAAAAAAATCTTAAAATTGGGGTAGCTCCCAAGAACCCATGCAACTAGAATGTTTCAAACAACTAACTTTACAACTTGGAAGTATAAATCAACTAACCAAATATCCTATTTATCACCCTAATTAGCCCAGATATTTAGCAAGTTAACTGAAGTAAGACGACACTAATTTTCCATTTGAGTTTCCTTCACCAATAAATACACTTAAATAGACTCAATCCTCATGCATACATGTTAAGCTGCTTTTTAATTTTCTTCTAGGTTAATGTTACGTAATATAGCGATCATGATGTCTTTTCGACACCTCATTGCTTAGTTCTTGTAGGAGTACATAATTCCGGAATCCTGATCATATCTCGCGTTGTTAGACCGCAAAGATCTTTACGTAAATCCATCAGATCATCATTCATGGGACAGTATACGACGACATGCTTCGCAGTTCAAATTCCTCTTCCACACTGACAATATGGGTCATTCATCAATTCTAGTTCAAATAACTTTTGACTGTATGGACCATGTCCTGTCAGAAACTGTAACATCCCTGCATCAGGTTTCAAGTATATAATTTCAATCCTCTCTATCACTGCCGGAAATAGATTCCAAAGTCTTCTGCCTGTCAGACTATCACCCCATAATGCCTGCCATCGGTTGTTAATCCAATCATCGAACTCATTAACATTGATTTCTGTAAGTGCAGCGGTAAAACACCTACTGCAACATACAGCGCGTTTGTTGAAACTGATCTATAGACTCCTGTGAGTCGCACCTGAATCTTTTCCTGGGCTCTGTTTATCATTTCTGCAAGAGACATATTTTGAAGTAATCTATTACATCATACGCTGGCCGCATATGCAGCGATAGAGACAAGAATAGATTTATGACACAAGGGAAAGTATCGAAAATGTTTTTGGTCTATTCTACCTGCTCCCCTCCTCACGAAAATCCTGGATCCGATACTGCTTTCTGCATGAAGCAGTTGGCTTTGCTTCGAGAGGTTCACCCGTTCGATACCAGCGACCGACTATCCTGACTGAGGTTTCTCCATGTTTTCCTCGGTCATACATGTCAAATGTCAGGATAGTACCTTCTACTTAGAATCTAGTTAACTCCTTCCCCTACGTTACCGCAGCATGTGCCACAGATACCTAATGCTATTAATAAATTTAAATTAAAAGATCAAAGATCATATATATAGTAAATTAGGCTAAAAGTTGTATCCACTGTAGTTACGAAATTGTAATTACCGATTTCTTTATTTTAAAGTATTTATCGTGAATCATGACGTTATGTTAAGATTATTTCCTATATATGTACAAAATAACAGCTTCAATAATAAATTTGAAATGTTTTCTATTTACGAGTTTCTACAGTTTACTTCGTTTAGCTTGCCAGCAGTATAAATTACATTAATTTTCATTATTACCAGGAAAGCATCTGCGCTAGCAGCACTACCGATCTGATTTTCACAGAAGAATATTTTTTCGACGTTTGGTTTGCTTTCTCCCGTTGTCGAATATCGTTGTTACTGGTTGTTCTACACGCTGTTTACCACATTCGCCTGGTCCTGAGACTACAACGCAGAATGTGCAATATGCTCTTTTACCCACTTACGAGGACGGGGCTTGTGTCGAAGAAGTATTTAAGTGCAGCAAGGCCATGGGCGTACAATTACGTCACGTCGACTGTAAGTAAGATGGTGTCAGGTGGGAGACGATCAGAGACAGAATGTATTGTGATGATGAAGTGGTTGGTATACTTGATGTAGGAAGGGAGAGCGTCGACAAACGGTTGGAGATGGTGGTCAAAGAAGGCGGAGATTCTTTCAGTGGGAGAGCCAAAACTGGAAACGATGAGTCGGCCGAGATTACCAGGTTTATGGATTTTGGGAAGTAGCTACTCTGGGATTCTCAGGACAGAGTGTATAGACAGTGGAACGCGACAGCACCTCATGGGGTTCATGCGCTTGGAGGTAGGTGCTGATCCTATCAAGGAAAGATTGGGTGGGATCTTTCTCGAGGGGACGGTAAAAGGAAAACTTGTTTGAGGGCTACGGAATGGTAGTCAGAGTACTTTATGACTACCACGGTGGATCCCATGCCAGCCGGGCGGATAATGATAGTCGTATGAAAATGAAGATTGGCGATAGCTCTTCGTTCTGCAGTGGTGAGGTTGTGATGTGATAGGAACGTGTCAGTACAGCCACGGTTAGCAATTTGTTTGGAGAGGAAGGCAATGTACAGTTCAACAGGGTGGTTTGGAGGGAGACGGGGATGGTCTTTACTACAGGGAGGAAGGAATTTGTGGAGGCTAAGATGAGTTTCGGTGTCCGAGGTTCTGGCCTGAGAGGTGTATAATAAATATATAGTAAATAAAAATAACCACTGGCGTAGAAGACCGATTGGTCCTGAGCCTACCCCAACGCCATCTGTTCGCGGTTGGTGAAACTCCGTCTACCTCAGTGACGGGTTTCTTGTCAGCGCTGCACGCCACATGGCCTCAAACAGGTGTATCAGGGGCTTTCTAAACCGAGTGTGGCCGTCACGTCCTTATTCACGTGAATCCCCAGACTGCCTCATGAGGCTGGGTGGACGCCAAAAAGTGGAACTCCAGCTGGGAGTTGAGCCCGGGAACACGAGGACATAGATGCAACGCTCTAACCACTAGATTATGGAGCCCCATATATATATAATGGTAAAACAAGTAGAAAACAACAACAACAACAAAAACACTATAGAAACGCAGTATGTTTCGCAAAAGCGTATTCAACTGGTAGGTAGGTAAGAAAATCGGCAGAGCGGACAGGTGCGGGACTGGTGTTAAGGAAACGACATATTGTAAACAGAGGCAGGGTGACAGTGTGGCCAGATTATAAAAACACAAAATGGAAAAGTAACTGCGAAGGTTACTAGAAGCAGGTAAGGGGCTTCCTGAAGGAAGAAGAGGGTACAGAATCAGAAGGGAGGGGAAATAATAATAATAATCATAAAAATGAAGGCAAGAACAACGAAATAATACAGAGGAAAGCCGGAAGGGCAATTTCTGGACTGTGGGAGAAGTGATGAAAATGAAGCAGGTCTTAAGACTGTCTCTCATACATGCATGGGTGCCGATTTGGCGAGGAAGAATTTGTACGGACTAAGATGTTTCTAAGATTAGGTGGATGTGGAAAAACTAATCTAGGTTTGGTGGGGAATTCTGATCTTGTGTCTGATCAGATTGGAGAATGCGGAAATGAGAGAGTGTAGGATTTGTTCGACCTTTGTTAGTTTAGGATGGAACTGGGTGTTAAGAGCCGGTGGGTTGAGCGACTGTGGGTTGGGAGCTGGTGGGATGGGGATTTCAGTGGGTTCATTGTGTGAGGATGCACGGCGGATCTGTTTGGTTACAATGTTAGAAGGATAGCCACGGTTGACTAGAGCTTCGTGGATGAGTTGGTTGTAAGTTTCAGTAGCAGACGTGGTGGCATTCAAGCGTTATCCTCGGAGTGCAAGGAAGAAAAGAATCGCTTCCATGGTGTGATACGGATGGGAACTTGAATAGTGTAAATACCGCATGTGGTTGTAGGTTTTATGTGAACGGAAATATTGAGGATGTAGTTTTCTAAAGTGATGTTCACGTCAAGGAATGTGACTCTTTTTGTTAGACATAGACCAAGTGAACTGGACAACACGGAATTGGTTCTGCTGTTCTAGGAGTGTATTGAGACTGGTTTCACCATGACTCCATAACATCAGGATGCCATCCAAGAACCTTATTCGAAGTAGTATGGTCAAGAGCTGCGTTGTAGGAAATCATGTTCAAGCTTGCCCATAAACAGATTAGAATAAGAAGGTGCCATTCTCGTCCCATGGCTGTGCCTCGGATCTGAAGGTAGTGTTTGTTGTCAAAGGTGAAGTTGTTACATGTGAGAACTAGGTTGGCCAGGTTAAGAAGGAAAACAGGTTAGAATATGAGGTTTGCGTCTCTGGTTAAGGAAGATCCAAAGATGGGCATGAGGAATGTTGGTATACAAGGAACTAAGATCTATGGAACAAAGCAGTATGTCAGAAGGAAGAGGCGGTAATTTACGGATGATTTCTAATAGGTGGTAAGCGTGACGAATGTGGTAAGCATGTGGTTAAAGGAAGGAATCAACAAGAGCGGAAATGCGTTCGGTAGGAGAATTATAGCTGGCTACAATGGGTCTGCTCATTGTAGCCAGCTTTAAATCCCCTACCGAACACACAAAAGGAGAGCGGTTACGTTTCGCAAAAGCGTTTTGACATGGTAGGAAAGAAATGGACAAAGCGGACAGGAGCGGGACTTGTGTTAAGCACACGCCATCTTGCCAACTGATTGGTTGGGTTAAGGTAGCAGGTTCACTTATGTGGTTACTTTTGAATCTCTGAGGGGCAGAGGTTAGGTTGCTCCGGCAATTGTTGAGAGAGGTCAGATCAGGACGACTAATTAAAGGGGGAAAGAGTTCGAGTAGAGTGGGAGGATGAAGAGAAAGGCAAAGGAAGAGAGGAGCCATGAGAGAGGGCAGAAAGTTTGGAAATGTGTTTTACCTCAGTTTGAGCAAGAAATAGCAACCATCAGTTAGAGTTTGGTATACGTTACAGATGGGGAGACACGGTAAGGAAAGCTGGATTTTGGTGAGAGACTGAAGTTCTATGGAGTGTTCTAAAGCTTGTTGAAAGTTTAACGAGAGTACAGGGTGGTCAGATTAACAGAGATGTATCTGCAAAAGGTAAAAAGTTTGTGTCGATCGGATCGCGAGAAACCGGAGAGAGGAATTTTGGGAGTTAGACCTTAAGGTGTAAGTCCTAGTTGATGGCAGGATTGCAGGAATTGAATAAGTGGGGGAATGCGGGAATACTTAGGTGTGCTGGTGCGGAAACGGGTAATCCAGAAGAGGATTGGAGGACAAGAAACCGGTAGGAGTGCAGAAAGTCAAGTAAATCAGAAAAAGGGGAGTGCAAAAGGTCAATAAAGCCGAAAAGTGAAGTCAATTAACTGAAAGTGAAAGCCAAAACATAACTTACGAAAAAGCAGTAACTCAAAAAGAAAATAATAACAATAAAGGAAAATAAAATAAGTTAGAGGAAAACAAGCAACAAAGGTGAAACAATTCAAAGGAATGTCGAAAGTAACTCAGGACAGAATAACAAGAAAACTGAAAGGACGGATAAAAAGGCAAAGTAATGGTGTGATGACCACGTGGTCGGAACAAAGGGAACCCAATGTGGGAATATATATAACGGTAAAAAAGGTAGAAGAAAGGTACTTACATGCTAGAATACCAAGACACGTGTACAGGTCACAGGAACTCCAGCAGAAACACAAAAGAATAGCGGTTACGGTTCGCAAAAGAGTTTTCACATGGTAGGAGAGGAAATGGACAGAGCGGACAAGAGCGGGACCTGTGTTTTTCTACAATATATATATATATATATATGTTTCCTTTTTTTGTTGCCATTTTATTTTTCTATATTGTTCCTTTATTCTCCCCTTTCCTGTTCAACTTTATTATTATTATTATTCCCTTCCTTCTGATTCTTTACCCTTTATTCCTTTTGGAGGTTCCCTTATCTACTCCCAGCAATCTCCGCAGTTTCTTCTCCATTTAGTGTTTTCTCCGCCCCATCTAGTAATTTTCCCGCCTCCACAACCTGGTTACACTGTTACCGAACTTCCGCACCTCCCCATACCTTTACACACTTCTTATTATGACGCTACACCTGCGACTAAACCTTGTGAGTCAGCATCCTGAAAATACTGAACCGTGACTCACCTGTCATAGTTAGAAAGAGATGGAAGTAGACGTACATCTCTATCCTTTCCGCTAACAATAAACCCTGTCAGTACTGCGCGCCACATGGCCACGAACAGGCGCAGGGGCTTTCTAGACCGAGTGTGGCCGTCACGTCTTTATTCACGTGACTCCTCAGTTTGCCTCATGACGCTGGGTGGACGCCGAAAAGTGGGACTACAACCGGTAATTAAATTTAGGACCACGCGGATATGAGTCCAACGCTCTAACCGTTGGACTGTGGAGCCCCATATTTATATATAAATAAAAAATAGGTGAAATTTTAATAGAAAGGAAAGGAAATTTGTACTTACATAATTTCTTGACGAAAATCGCGTAGACAATACACACACACACAACACTGTAAAGTCACTTAGAATTTTCGAATACATGTACTGATTCTACGTAAGGCCCCTTGAACCGCCGTGTCAATAATCACCGCCACTTTTCCGTCACCAACAGACCCGATTCGCCAGTGTTATGCACAGGCAATTGCACAACACCGACTTCGATCACAGTTTCCGCATAGCAATAATCGATACCCTATCCCCACCGCAAAGACATCCACACGTCTCTGGGAAGGAGCTTTCATTGGAAAACTGAAACCTGGTCTAGACCTGCAGTAACTTTTTCTCCTTTTTTTTTCTCCCCATGTTTACATCCACACTTCTCATGCTTCCCTGTCTATTCACTTTCAGTTTTTTTCTATATTAACTCCCACTTTTGTTATTGACTCGGCAGTCTACTCGTTTCTTATTGCGTTTCATTTACTGTGTCTCAGTTTTTATTATTATTATATCAATTATACCCAGTTCAATTTGTAACACAAAACATCGTTTCCAAAGCCCGTTTCCTATCGGTACTTTCGCACGCGCAGAACGTCGTCAATTGTTTTTGATATGGACGTCCTCCACTTGCTTTTCTATCTCTTCAAATTCTGCACTGTGTTCCGTGAATTTCTTTCTTGTCTACAACTGAAGACGGCTGAAAGTGACCTTATAGTGTTGTGTGTGTAATTGGAACGTGATTTTCGTCAAGATACTAAGTAAGTACAATTCCTTTGCTACCTATTAAAATTTCACCTATTATATACAGTATATTTTCCAAGGCCTGGGGGTCTGGAACGGTGCCAACCCAGAATTGTGATGGAATTGGAGAGCTGTTGTGAATAAAAGACAGTGGCGATCACAGCTGAGAGCATCAGATCTCCTACCCCAACGTGTCTAGTCAGAGTGGAAGCAGTAGACCTAATCCTCCGTACGGGAGAGGCCTCATGCAGTAGTGAATTGAATATGGCTGTAAATTATTATGAATTATATGTATGTATCTCGTATCTCTCGCCCTCTCTACTTTGTCTTCTAATACAAATCAATTCAGATAACCTTGTAATATGGTTGTTACGTACATACGAGGACCAACTAGGAGAGAATGATTACACATGTACAGCTGTGGACAAAAGTATTGCGCAGGTCTTCAAAGAATATTTGCCAAATTCACGAAGATCCCATGTGCAACATCTACTAATGAAAATTAAAATTAGGGTTAATAGTTCCCACTGTGCTATGGTGGGTTACCAACCATATGCAGTATTTA
>JAGDQP010011774.1:41528-52131 GCA_022664845.1 Lepisma saccharinum
GGCCTTTCTTAATCCTGTTCTTGGAGCCCCCTGAAGTAGTCCCCGCCCGGGGATCCGAATGAGGGACTAGTTTATCTCCGGAATATTTTACCCCAGGAGAATCCAGGAACCATCTGTTACTATTTCTTGACATGTTTTAGCGGTGTAGAGTTGTCAGCTCTACGACCTCGCAGTAAAGGCAGAGATTCAAGATGTCGTCCTCTGTCATCTCTGAGCCTTGCCGATGTCATTCATCTTCAGCATCAGAGTGGAAATGATGCTGCTGCTTCTCCTCACTATGATATTTTTGTTCAGGGTTATCTTCTCCTAGCCTTTGTAGATCCCTCTACTAACTGCAAGGCAGCAGTACTGGTTTTGGTCCGCCACGGAATATTTCCGGTACCCACCATTTCTGGTCAGCATTCCCCTACAAGACACCTGGGGAGGCGCCTGGTGGGAGACCAGTAACTTCAACCCGGCACAAACAAAACAAAGAAACAAAAATCTAACACCAACCGAATGCCGGGCCGGTACCGAAAAAAACTGTCAGGGACACATGGCAGTACATCTTCATACTATTCACAAAAAATTACAATTACAGGCCCCTACAAATGGGCCAAACAATAAGAGACCAGAAGAATCCCCCCCCCGGGGGGAGGTCAACCGTAAACAGGTTAAAGAGGGTATATATGCCCTTGTACAAGAATAACACCAACACTGTCACCACTGGTGACATTACAGATGAATAATAATAATAATAAAAAAAAACAACATGACCACCAAGACTGCCTTACACAAAGGAACGGAACGATTGATCGAAACCAAATTACCAAAAGGGAAAGAACAAAACGCTTTTACCAACATTACAAAAATAATTATAATTATTATTAATAAATTATAATAATAAAAATAATGACAACACAACCACTGCTTGAACAATATACAGGCCTACATAACCAGAGGCCAAAATGCAAAAGCAATCATACGGTACTAGAAACCAAATAATAATAACCAAAGAAATAGAACGAACCCAGAACCTTCCAGATACTACCCAGTTTTGGGGCCCCCTCTGAAAGGAAAAATTATATTTGAAAACACCAGAACCGGAGATAGGGAAGCGAATGAGCTCTATTAATAACAAATTAACCGATAACATTATTAACAATTTGGAAGAGAGAGACTAATCTGATTTGGTAGCCACATGACTACAGGGCTCTTAAGACTCTTAAAACTGAAAGATTACCACATGCACTTGAAAATGAAAAATAAAAATACTTTTCAGAACCCGGTACAGCCGGAGGACTGATACATACAGAGTGGAAATGGAACTAAATAAAGACTGTCTAAAAACTCACAAGAAGGAAAAGAAAAGAGAGAGAGAAATAAGGAAGAAAATTATAAGATAGGAAAGAGAGGAAGGTGAAACTACCGAAAAGAGAGACCCTACAACTTATGAATATTTAATAGCAAGTATGTAAGGAAGGATCGGGCTCCGGGCTTCATATTAACCAAAGAACGGAATTAAGGACATACCTACCTCACAAGATTGTTATATATTACCTGGGTGGCTATTTAATTAGGCATGCATCTACATTTACACAATGCAGGCAATGTATACAATCTCTGCAGCAGATACCACACACATTCGCTGAAGACCGAGTAGCACTGCTGACAAGAATAAAAGATTTTAGCACTAATCCTGACGTTTCTTTCCTCAAACATCCATCAGAAGAATTTTAGTCTGCTTTTACAACTTGAAGATACTTTTGCACGAAAACTTGGGTCGGGGTCGCAGGAATTGTTGTGGAGTTACATGTTTCTTGATTATTTGGATGCTTTGCCGACGATTTATGTCCATGTGGGATTGGGTTGCAGAACTGAACATGTAATGGAAGTTATACCAAAACTAATATTTCATTATATTCGTTGCCGTTTCTTCTTTCGTGCGAGAGAAATGCGTCAAAATCTAACCTCATCCAGTACAACTAAGAAAGTTCGAAATCTGTCAAAAGTTGTCTCTTCAGAAAAATTCTTTCGAATATATTTTCCAGGGGGTAAGTACATAAAATATTTATCGTATTCATTCATTAATGTATTACGATTCTTAAGATATTTTCTTACATTAAAAATTCGCTTACTACTTTATCAACAGACAGACAGTTGATACATTTCTTTACGCATGCTTTTGGCAACTTCGCTTTGTACTTTGGGAGCTAAATCTGCACTAGCGCCGCGGTGTGCGGCATCGCTGAAATACGTGAGATTGTTCTCTTATTCCTTTCCACACCCTATGCTAATAGTATATTAGAAATAATAAATAACAAACAACTTAACAAAAATAGAAATCACAAAAAATTCACTTGGTACCACATGTATTAACAATATAAAGAAGAAATTCAACAAATAATAGTAGTTCATAGTCTACATCTCTTTTCATTAAAATGTAATTCCACTTACAGAATAGATTCTTCAATATTTCACTTTAATCATATGAAAGAATATTATCAAAAATGGCCAGGATATTATCACATTTACGGATGTTTCTCGTCAAAACAGAGGTACAGGTGCGGCAATTTACGATCCTATAACCAAATACGAGGAACAAATTCATCTACCAGACAACACATCAATATTCTCCGCAGAAACTTTTGCTATATACCTAGCTTTAAAATATTGTTCCAAAATTAAACACACACACACACACAAATTTATTCTATAAAGAGAACCAAGAAAATTTTGTCGCTTTTTGTGGAGGTCTGTGTTCAATTGGCCCTCACACCGTGAGTTGAATGCGAATTGAGATCAGGCGAAGGTCAGTTATTGGTGTGGATATAGCCAACATACTACCTGGATGTGGAAGTTCAGTTACACCGTGAACGTGCGGAAGGACAGAGGGAACATGGGACCTCCACAGAGCGTCATAAGCGCGTGTATGCTGTACGAGTTCAAACTGGGGTCAAACGCAGCTGAAGCGGGGCGGAAGATATGTCAGGCCTTTGGTGAGGGTGTCGTGACTACGCGGACAGTGCAGCGGTGACTTACCAAGTTTAAGGACGGTGACGAAACACTCGAAGACGCACCACGTGCAGGAAGACCAACACAGGTACCAAATTAAGATCTTCAGGCAGCAATTGAGGCGAACAGTGGCCAGACATGTGAGGAACTCGGACTACCATTAAGTGTGAGTGGAGAAACCATTCGGCAGCACCTCAATCAACTTGGGAAGAAATACAAGTTGGGTCCCACATGATCTGACTCCGGGCCAGAAGGCAACGCGAGTAGGCACCTGTGTTTCTTTGCTGTCTCGTCTGAGGAAGGAGCCATTTCTGGACAGGTTGTTGACATATGTTTGAGAAGTGGGTCCTGTACGAAGCTCCACGGCGCCGTCATCATTGGTTAGCATCCCATGAACCGGTTCCAAAACAGTCGAAACCAGCACTGCAGTCGAAACCAGCACTGCACCAGAAGGTCCTCTTGTGTGTTTGGTGGACTGCTCGCGGCATCGTGCATCGGGAACTGCTACCAGCTGGTTAGAACATCAATGCAACTGTGTACTGTCAGCAGTTGAGCCGTGTTCAAGAAAAACTCAAAACTCTGGATTAAAAAAGGGGTCCTCCTGTTACAGGACAACGCTAAGCCCCACGTGGATAGGATGACCCGGGACACCATTCTACGCCTTGGATGGGAAACACTATTGCATCCGCCATACTCCCCGGACATTGAACCGTCCGAATTTCACATGTTCCATTCCTTGGACAATCACCTTAGAGGACGCCAGTTCAAATCCCTAGTAGAGGTGCAAAATGTAATCCCTTCTTCACTTCACGGCCCACCAAGTTCTACCGCGATGGAATCCATGGCCTTCCAGAACGTTGGCAGAAGGTCGTCAATGCTGATGGGGACTATTTTTTATCTTCCAGGTACGTTTTAGGTGACATATCGATGTTCGAAGGTGGTGGGTGAAAAAGCGACAGAACTTTCTTGCTTACCTTATAACTGACTCACAACCTAGCTTTAAAATATTGTTCCAAAATTAAACACAAAAAAATACTTTTCTAACTGACTCACAATCAGTCAGTCATTCTCTTACTCCGATGAAAAATAATTATTCAAAGCCTCTCCCTTTATAATTAATTCCCTATATTTATATCAAACATTAATCAATTCTGGAAAAAACTATTCACATCACTTGGATACCCTTCCAGTCTTTTAGTATTTTCAACTGCATAACTGATAAATTGGCATTCAATTCTGTTACAAATAAATCCATTACTAATATACAGTTGAACTGGCAAGACTTAATATATAAAATTAAAAAAAAAAAAAATCGATAAATTGTGTATATCACTTTCCATTCATACAACTAGACCTTACATTAATTTACAGCTAATTCGTCCTTGGTTTAACAAATTTCCTACTATAAGACAAGTAATGTATTATTCATCAGATTAAGATCCTTACATACTACCACTAGGCAACATTTATATAAAATAAAAATACTCGACTCTCCCTTTTGTGATTGCGAAAACAATTCATATATAGAAGACATAAATCATGTTATTTGAATGTAAAAAATATGAAAAACACAGAAAACCCTTTTTCACGGCCTTACTAAAAAAGAAAATCCCTCAATCAACATCTATTCATGCTTTAATTGATGAACCTAACAAAAGAATAGGCTATATCTTATTAAATTTTTCAAAAAAACAAAAAATAAAGAAAAAAAAACTCAACGACTACCATAAAATAACCAACTTACTTGAATAATCCTCGTCCGATTTTCCATTACTATATGTATTAATATATATATAAAAAAGTGCATACGAGAATCATACTATTAATTTGCTTCTATTAAAAAACTACTAACACATGAGAATTCATGAAGTCGTATCAAGAAATATCAAACAGAAAAATTATAAAATGAAACTCTAGTCCACCACCACCAACACCAAGAATCAGTGTTAAAAAAGTCATTCTTCAACTATATTTCAACATTCAACACTTCAACAATCATCAACTCAACAATTAAAGACTTGTATGGTACAAATTCGACAGAAGGTTCTTTCTCCTTCCATTCTTGAGAATATACCAATAAGTAAAACGAAACGAAACAGAGTGCAAAATTCTAATGTAATATAATCTTTTCGATACGCACAATATGAACACACATAAATTACTTACATGAGTTTTTGAAAACGCTTAAGGGTTTGGTTTCAATTTTTTACGAAAATTAGGTAATTTTGGAAATATTTCAGATAGAATTACGAAGCACGCAAAAAGAGACAGCATAACGTCACACACATGCTACCTCAAGCGTACATTTTTTGTTCTGAATGTAAACATAAAACGACCATCTAAGCTGAAACCTTATTTCAGGGCAAAAGTTAAGAACCAAAACAATAATAATCTGCATAATCACACAAGAAACATTAAAATTTGTCCCAAAGACGCTAACTCAAATGCGCATTTTCGTTTCCTGAATACAAGGTATCAAACACTTGTCTGAATTTAAACAGTGATTCTAGAACACAAGTAGAAGAGGAGGATGATGATGATGATGATGATGATTATTATTATTATTATTATTACCATAAAATGAGACAGTAAAACGTGTTTGTTTTTTTAATTCACAACCACTTCATCAGCCGTTTCAAAATCTTTAATAAAGTGTCGCAGCATCTCTTCAAAATTAAATGATCATTGCAAAATTGTAAGCAAAAATGGTAAAATTACGTTCTCGAATAGCAAATCGCATAATCCAAACAAGAATCTGATTACTGGCTGGATTAAGCAACCTGCGATAAGATGTCATTTAAGTAAATCATTCGAGAGCTGTTCAGGGTAAATCGTGGCTTGTGGTTGGTTAACCAAAATCGATATGATTTATTTAAAGCCGCCAAAAGATCGGTTTTGAGTTGCATAAGTGATTGTATTCATATTACTTAAAATGTCTGCGTGAGCATCACGCAAAAAGTGACCAATTGGAATAATTTTTTGCACATGAGTAGACACTGGATCAGACTGAGAAGTTATCACATCACTTTGATTCTAAAATTATTACCTTCAGCGATAAAGATAACAAAATAAATTTAATGGGCGGTAACAGCACTATGGCTTACGCCCTTCCTGTATGTTAAGATAATCGATCATCTAATTATCCACTAAATTCAATTGCATATAAACATGAAATAAACACATTGTTTCCATTTTAAGTTAAAACAACAATCAGAAATAAACAAATAAATAGTATAGATTTTTAATTTCAATTGTTGCAAATATATATATATATATATATTTAGATTTAATATTTTAAAACATTGTAGTAGTATTTTCAGTACTATTAGTAACAATAGTAGTTGTAGAATTAGTTGTAGGAGTAGCAGTAGTATTTGTAATAGTAGTGTTAGTTGTATTAGTAGTAGCAATAGTATTATTACTTGTAGTAGTAGTAGTATTTGTATTAGTAGTAGTAATAGTATTTGTGGTAGTAGTAGTATTTGTAGTAGTACGACAATTAGTGTTGCCAACGTGTTTTACTCACCCAGCACCAACGGGCAGGTACTTTTGCTAGTATAATTTTAGTCTTACTTTTCTCAAGTTCTCCCAGAGTGCATATGATTGCATCACAGTTGATAAAATAACTTAGCGGATGTTGCATGCACTTCTTATTCCAAGCTTCTCGGATCGATGCTCGAACTGACCATTTTCATTGAGGCCTTCCGAAACGTTCTTCCAACAAATGCCGAGATGATACGAGAATTCAAGATCAGTACATTTAGTTTCACAAATTCAGTTGTTCCTAAGAGTGTTAAGGTGAATCTGACGCACGGATTGTCAAATATCATTTTTAGTTTATTTCGTTTCGGAATGCTCAATGACAAGTGGGGGAAAAAATGCACAATTCAACTTCTGACCAATGAGGTTATTTTCAGGTTAATCACTCACACATATATTTCCTGAGAAACGTTTCTGGTAGCTGATACTCTATTTTTCGCTTTTCTGTTGCTACAAATCAAAGCACTGATGGACGTTTGAACCAAGTTTTTAGATTTTCGTGACGAGAAAACATTACTCATGATCTCGTTTCTTTTTCAAGTAATGCAGAAATTTGCAACACTGACGTTTCGAACACCTAAAATCATGTCTACTAACTCAAAACCTAAACTACTGGTATGACATTCCGTAGAATGCCAAGATCTCCCAGACGGCTTTTGAGTCGGCCTGAGATGCTTAAATGTCATAAATAAAATTCAAATTCAAACCGCTTTTTGCTGAGTAGTGTGTAGTCAGCGCATCGGGTCGCATCGCAATTGTACTCTGACTTCCACGACCCCAGTTTGTTACTTCTTGTATTCAAAGTATCTCCCCAATATTTCTCACAATACTGAATAAATACAAAAAATTCTGCGAAACGAACCCGGGCCGGGACCGCTCGCAATAAGAGTGAGAGTGTTAACCATGTGGGCATCCGGGAGCTTACGCAACACCGAATATATTATAGAAACAAATCCTGACTGGAACAAATTATGGAACAACAGCACGCTCTCCCGTTTTAATTTCCGAAACGTATAAACTCGCGCAACAAAGTGGCGAATCATAATTAGAAGAAACGAGAGGATAGTCCACGGCTTGTGGTCAGTTTCAGAACGCCAAAGATCCCTAGTAGTAACTAATACGATAATGCACGAGCTACAAGCATGAAGGGGGAAAAAAAAAAAAAATTCCTTGATTCTCATCACCTCCTGGAGTAGATTTTTTTTTAACTTCTTCTTTTCGAAAAAATGTAGCCGGTACCGTGATATCATGACAAAGGGAATCGTTTGAGATCTCTCTTTTTCATTACTTTTAGCGACAACGTAATACGTTAAGGGTTAAGAAGAAGCTCTTGTAACTAAATACGCTGTCTGTCTGTCTGTATGTTTGTGTTTGTCTGTACGTCATGCTTTAGAATTTTGAATTTGATGTTTATTTATGGTTTTTAGGCATCTAAGGCTTAGGTCGGTCACGAGTTCAAGTACTGAAGTCTGGCAGAAAGGATGAGTGGTTGAGTGATATAGTGCTACTTTATTTAATTGGAACCCGAGTGGGGAAAATATGACTTTTAGTCTCCAGCCACTTGAAGTTTTTCTATATGTGTGAGTGTATGTATAAACACCAGGTCGACCAGCTGCTTCCCAGTCTAAACTACCAGTCCAGCAGCGTCAGCACTTCCGAAGATTTATTTATTTATTTCTATATCTCCATATACAACTCGTAGGCTATTTTATATTGGAGCGTAACAAAAACAACAAGGATTAACAATGGAAAATGAAATTGGACGGAAACCGATATGGCATTGAAGTAAGGTATTTTGAATTTGAATTTAATATTAAGGCCTTTAGGCAACTTTAGTTCAGACTGGAAATTGAAGTTAGGTATGAACCCGTCACTTATCTGTTAGGACTTGAGAAAACTTCAGTCAGGATGAGACACTGGACCTCCCGAATGCGAAGCCAACGCTAAAGCACTGAGCCATGGCCGCTCGGTGATCCGTTTCATATCGCTTTTGGTTCGCAAAATGTTCGTTATCATTGACATGGATAAATTCTCCATGTTTTCTTTTGAGGGAATGATTAACGTATGATGAAATCAAACTCTGAAGAACACCAAGAGTAAGGTATTCGAAAGATCGGCACATCAAGTCTGTAAACATGGTAATCTTTTATTTCAAATTATTTAGTTATGAAACAAAGATTACACCTCAATTAGAAAAATAAATGCACATGTACGAGTACATCTATCTAAACTTAGTTCCTTTGTTTCACTAATCCTCCTCTTCATTGTGAGGCGTTCCACACTGCGCACTGTGCCTAAAAAACAGATAAAACAACTTAATAACGAGTGAATGTTGATGTGCATCCGAAGTGATTCATTCAATTGTTATTACCGTTCTAAACGAGCTAGTAATCTTCTAAGGACGGGACCTACAGTTTAGCGTGGGCTCCGAACCACTTATGTCCCCACCGGGAATCGAACCTGGGATGCCTTGATTACAATCATCTGAAGTGAGTCAAGCATCTCTGTTCTCTAGCAGAGCAGGGAGCAGTCACCGAACGGATCTTTGCATACGGGGTATTTCTTTGCCAGCTGATTGATTTTTGTGAGGCGACAAGAAAGGAATGCATTCCAAAAGAAGTTATTTCTTCAGAATAAATGCAAAACTGCTACCAGGATTTGATAGTATATTAGCCTAACTGCAGACTTGGCAAATTGAAACTCAGGAATTTCTCACCATTAAATATCAAGGAAGAACACACCTAAGAGGAATGTTCAGTGACTTTCCTAAGTTGGGAGATGTGGCAACTTGATACCACCTGTGAATGTACACGATTCATATAACAAACGTTGCTAAATTGAAGCTGAACTAAAATATACTTACTTTTGATGTTCTGAGAACACATGGCAAATCTTAGAGCATCTGTTCCACATTCTGGAATACCATTAGGGTATAGCTTATTCTGAGTATGAATCATCATATTAACCTCGGCTTCTGACAAATATCCACTTTCTCTCGCAGTTGTAATCTGGTCAATCATTTCCTACATCATATAAACGTAACAATAGTTTAGCTCACATATAACATTAGAAACAGAACGTACATGAGCACTATATATATATATATATATATATATAAAAATGTAAAACACGTAGAAAAAAAAATACTTACATAGTAGATTCTTGAAATAGATGTACAATAACAACACAAACACATCAGAAAAGCAGTACGTTTCGAAAAAGCGTTTTCAACTAGAAGGAAAGAAAAATGGACAGAGCGGACAGGTGGAGGACTGGTGTTAAGGAAACGCCATATTGTAAATCAGATCCGAGGCACAGCCATGAGTACGAGAATGGCACCTTCTTATCCTTATGGGCAACCTCGAACATGATTTCCTGCAAACTCAAACTTTGACCCCTCTACTCTGGGTACGATTCTTTGACGATATTATGATGCTATGGACTCATGGTGAAACCAGTCTCAAGACATTCCTAGAACAACTGAACCAATTCCGTGTTGTCCAGTTCACCTGGACCATTTTCGACAAAAGAATCACATTCCTTGAGGTGGACACCACCTTAGAAAACAACACTCTGACCACTTTCGTTCACATAAAATTCACCAACCATATGCAGTATTTACACTACTCAAGTTCCCATCCTTACCACACCAAGAAAGCGATTCCTTTCTCCCTTGTCCTCAGAGGACAACGCCTGAATTCCACCACCTCTGCTGCTGAAACTTACAACCAACGCTTCCAGGAGGCTCTAGTCAACCGAGGATAACTAACGCCTCCAGGAGGCTCTAGTCAACCGAGGCTACCCTTCTAACCTTGTAAACAAACAGATCCGCCGTGGATCCTCACACACACAACCCACTCAAAAATCCAACTCCCCGGCTCGAATCACCCAGTTCCATCATAAACTAACCAAGGTCAAAAAATTCTACACTATAATTTCCACATTCTCCAATCTGACCCAGACACAAGATCTATATTCCCCACTAAACCTAGATTAGTTTTTCAACATCCACCTAATCTTAGAAACATCTTGGTCCGTACGAATCCCTCCTTACCACCATACGAAACCG
>JAGDQP010011775.1:0-16973 GCA_022664845.1 Lepisma saccharinum
TTCATATCTAGGTTCTTACATACCTGAAGATTTCAGAACCACTTTTGAAAGAAATGTTATGCCCTTATTTATCGTGGGGCGACCATATTTCCAAAATGGAGGGTGATTTTTTACTCCCGTAGACATGTACGGAAACCTGAATATCTCAAAAACCAGAAGAGCTAGAGAGCTTAATCAAAAACCGTTTAGTAGTTCTTGATGTGTACTTTGAACATATGGAATCACCTTTTTTGAAAATTTATTTCTTTATTCCAATAATTAGGCTGAAAAATAAATTTTGTCAAATTTGATATTTCATTGGGTGAAGGAATTGAATAAAATTCTACAAAATTTTGTAATATTTAGACCTACGAACCGAGTGTATGCACACAAAAAATCATGGTCCTGAATCACACTCCTTCTCTTCTACGGGGGTTCAAACATGGTCCTTTGCGAAAAAGAAATGCTGGATTTCGGGCTTAAATGCCTGAAAACCGTTCATCAATAAGATACTTCTAGAAGTCAGAAATGAAAAGTAGTAACACAGACATGTATTACAAAGTTATCTCATTACAGAATTACTTTAAGCCAGGAGTTGTGGAGGTTTGTTCATCATTACACAGAATTTGTCGAAAATAAATTTTCATAGCAAATGCAACTACAATAAAACTCCTAGTTTTGCATCAGGATTACTGGCACTTTGTCTAGATTCAGAGGATCATCAAAATATCGCGATTGTACTATTATTATCATCTGCAACTCGGTGTTTCCCAGTATAGATGAATTAGAAATTAAAAGTTTTTATTTAGCCGATTATTAGTAACGTGAAATATCACATTTGTTGTGATAATAATAATGTAATGCAATATTTATTAATGTTCTACGAACAACATGGTGCCAATGCATCAAAAAGTCATACAAGATACATATAGATATACAGATAGCAGATAGATATACAGCTAAACAAGAAGGTGTTAAATATTGAAGTTTGATAGTAATACAATTATTTTACGTAATAGTTGTTGATTAAATGTTTAAACAAATACAATCTTTGTCAGAATCAGTCAATAATTCATGATGCCTTGTTCTGTACAAGGAAACAACTAATTCAAAATTTTCCCTCCATGCTCCAAATTTGAATTTTATTTATAATGCTTAGGCCGGGGTAGGGGATGGGAAAGGATTTAGGCAGGTGTCGGCCAGGGCCTATGCTGTAGGTGCCATCCCAGTATTTGCCTGGTGTGACTGAGGAAAACCGTGGAAAAACCTCAATAAGGGTGGTCGACTTCTGGGATTGAACCCACGGCCTCCCAAATGCTACGCCAACGCTCTACCACTGACCTACGGCCGCTCGGTCAATGTTCTAAAGATTCCAGATTAAAAAAATTACATCAGTACTCCTAAACTTTTGAGAATAAGGTAATTTCAATTTATACCATAAAATCCTGAAAAGGCAATAATAATAATATATGAAAGTGCTATGAACAGTACAATATCAACATAGCACTGCAACATAAGGCTACATATTGGCTACAGATGTAAGTAAAGAACTGGATACAAAATAACAAAGAAAATGACACCAACTATCAAGCCAAAGTTGTTGAAGAAAAAAACAAGATTTACATAACTACAATACATAGCTAAATTATCTAATACAAGTACATGCTAATTAAATACACATTATCGTATAAATGCAGAACATAATTACAAATGTGGAGGCATTATTACATAACTCTCCACATGTAATACTATTCATTGTAATGACGAATTTTTCGATTTAAAAGTACGGCAACTTTGTCAAATGTTGTTACTAGCTTATGCTTTCAAGTGATGTACAAGGGTATAAGAAAACAGAGTTTTTCTATAAAATAAGAGCTTTGTGTTGTGTTATTCAAAATCTTGTCTAGGAATTTTTTGTCTCTGTGTTTTCTTCGTTGCTCCAAAGTTTCAAGTTTGATGATGTCGCACCGGTAGTTGTAGTCGTATGAATAATATGGCAAATTGACTTTGTAACATAGGAGTCTAATAAAAGATTTTTGTACAGATTCAATAGTGTCATTGTTGTTTTCAGCCACATCATTCCACACCGACATAGCATATTCTAATTTTGCTCTTACAAGAGTTTTGTAAAGTGTTAAATACGTCTCAACATTAGCAAGTTCATACCTGGTTAAAAATGTTTCCTTTAATTTTCTAGGCTCACCTGCAATTCTTGTGATTTGATTATTAAATTTAAGTTTAGAATCAAAATAAATACCAAGATCCTTGATAGGGTATACCTTCAGAACGTCCATTTCGTTTATTTTATAGTTACTCACGTAGTATTGCGTCTTATTAGTGTAGCTAATGAATTTAGTTTTGAGAGCATTTACCCCGATTTTATTCTTAGTACACCATGCAGTTATACTCTTGAGATCATCTTGCAATAATTGGTTGTCACTATAGTTATTTACCTCTTTATAAAGCTTCAGATCGTCAGCATATAACAGTTTAGAGTGTTTTACAACTTCAGAAATATCATACATAAAAATATCAAATAGAAGTTGTAATGAATTTTTCATTACAGGGAATTTATTTTTTTAAATTGATGTGAATGTGTACAATTTCTGTATATTATGTGTTAGTTGTAAGATTGGCCAATCTAATTAATGTTAAGTAATAATTTAATGTTAGGTAAATGTGCACATAAATATAGTAGGAATGAGGTTATATTTAATTTGAAGATGTTGTAAATAATTTATGTATTTAACCCTTCTTCTTAATTTTAGGAATCTAAGTAATTATTGTTCATATATTTAAATTGTGTATTATGTGTTTGTGTTCATTTTCTTATTTGATTTAATTTCTTTATGTTTTCTTTCTTAGTTCTTTCACGTCTTCTTTAAAGTAAAAAGATTTTGCTTTTTGTGAAAGAAACGTCCAAGGCTTTATGGTTCTGAGGTGTTCGTTTGCCCCCAAGCTACGAAAAGTCGAGCAATGGTCACATTTGGCGACTACTCCTTTTTCTTCTTTGTTCCCACCCCCTCTTTCTGGGAATAAAGAAAATCGTTAGTGAAAGGAACCTCGCGCCCGCAGGTCAGTCACAGAAGAGTATCAGCTATGGGCAGATGGAAAGAAAGGCCACGGAAAACTATAATAGGATAACAATAGCGGCCATCGGCTCAAAAGAATTTTTATTGTTAAATAAGAGGCTCGAATGGAGTGTTTAATTCTTGTACATATAAAAGCCGTAATTGTGGCTGAAAAGATAAGTCGATAAATTGGTCTCCAGGTAGGAAATTAGTTGTGGTATTTCTATGGAAAACCCAAAGAGAATATTGTTGTCTCAAGGAAGTACGAGAGAGAGAGAGAGAAAGAGAGCGAGGGAAGGAGAAAAATAGCTCATAAAAGGAGCTGGAAATTCCTCAGTATATTGATTTTACGTACCGGCCGAGTGTGTGTTTTATGAAATAATATTTCTATGCAATTTTTAAGATGTTCGCTGATTAATTTGCTCGAGACCTGAGTACAAGATCTGACAAACGAAAGTGTTTATTTATGTGTGTAGGACTGTTTCTGTGTAGAATTAACTCTCTTATGGTGTTCTCATTGCTATTCCTTGTAGATGTATTGTCGTAAATTTTTCCTGTATTTGTTTCTTCCTGTAGAAAATAAAATTTCCGGGAATAGAGTAAGCGAGCGAATCTATTCAGGGAAAATAGAAGGTTCTCAGTAGAATTGTTAAGGCAAAATTGGGTGGAGTAAGTCGGAACAATTATTTTAATTCTATGCCTATTCCTATTTTCTCTCCTCTGGGAGTAGATTAGATGCATAATTAATTTATCTTTTATAATCGGAAGTACTAAATTTCTAGTAACTAATTACCATGGCATTAACCTATTAACTGGCGCATGGGAAAAGGGAAATTTTAGGTTCAATGCATGAGGGATTTTGGTAAATAAAAAGGGATTAGAGCATGTTGGTGGAATCTTGGGTACTTCAATTGGCTAATTGAAGGGATTCCAATGTAGTAAATGGTGGTATATGGATGCATGTGGATATTTTAAATTGGTGTATTTAGAGTAAACTGGTGGATGGAATTGAGAGAATCATTGTGGGTACAATTGATTCGGTTCCATGTATAATTTATTTGAGGGAAACTAATTGGGGATCCTTTCTTTTCACTGTTTTTTCTGGATATTGAATAAGAAATATATTATTCTGATTGTTGAGAAAATAATACCTAATTAGTGAATCGAAACGATTAAAGATTATAGTGTTTTACCCGCCTGGTTACACGATATCCCAATGTTATTCGAGAAAACAAATTTGTGTCAGGAAAGGACGAGAATATTTGTTAAGAAATCAATTAATATATCCATTGATTACGTCTCTAAATTGAGAATCAGAGTAATAGAGCTTATGACGTTTCTAAGCGCAGTTGCTTTAATAAAATCATAAATTTGTGTTTAATTTGTTTTTGCAAGAGTCCCCCAAAGACCTTGTGTTATTTGGAGCTCGCTGCGAAAAATATATTGATTTATTGGTGAAATATGGTGAAGTTTATGGCCGTTAGTATAAAATTATTGAATCGTGTTGGAAATTTGAAAGAGGAAGAACGGCCTGAAATAAGTTATTTACAAACAAGCAATTTTAGGTTTACTTTTTTCTAGTAATTGCCATTAGCTGAGTAGAAGTAACCTTCCAATGCTCTGGTTAGACGATCTTATGAAATATTCTGCTTTAAGAGACCCTTTCGATGTGAGAAGTTGAACATCAACAAAGTACTTATAAGTCAAGGGACCTTGAGAGACCTTTTTGATGTGAATCGTAAATTTAACAAGTAAATTCAACATATAGAAAGAGATACCGTTTATCTGTAAACAGATTCATAACTACTGATCATACGTATACCGCAGTATAGCTAAAGACCGTTTCGTTGTGGAACAAGGTTACTAGTTCAGTATTAGTATACTATAAAGATTAATTACTAGATCCAGGCTATTGCTTGCGTTTTACTAACCAGTAGATAAACCCTTTGGTATGCGAAACAGACGAAAAGGCCAAAGATAGATTATTCTCTCGTATCAAATTTATTGACGCATAAGTGAACTGTGTTTGACGTTAGGTATTAGCGTGGACGTTATATTAGTAGTAGTGACATCCCTCTTGCATCATATCACGCAATTAATTCTCATTAATTACATGAGGTGTGCTTCTAGAAGGATTCGCATCTCAATTTCACACACCATCATTACAAAGTGGACCCAAAGGTGATCCCTGGAGAATGTCGTTACTTATTGTACCTTCATTAGATATAGCACTTCCTATTTTAATTCTAAACATTCTACCAAATAATAACAATAATTCTCTCTATATATAAAACAGAAATAGAGACTGACTGACATATCAACGCCTAGGACACACTGTTTAAGCTCGATATTTGAAATTTAAGTCTAATCTGGCTTTAAATAACCTATTTCACTGACGTTCATCTGAAAATTTCCGTAATCAATACGGTCGTCCTTTTTCGAATAGGGCGTACATTTAATTTTACAACTGAGCATATCATCAATGAACTGTTTTGTTATATTGCCTCTTCTTTTGTACAAGGGTTCTAGCTTTAATTAATTGCACCAATACTCATACTCATAGGTATAATAATATCTTAGTTTGAACTTGAAACAAAAACCAAATAAAACTTTTTTGACCAGCTCTACTAAATCTTCAGTCATTTCCTAGTAGGGTACCAAATTATGGAAGCATATTCCGAGTTTTGACCGTACCAACATTTTATATAAGATTGGTATTTGTTTCAATGGGTGCTTTGGATTATCTCCTTAATATTGAAAATGTTTGGCCAATAGAGTATTTTATTGGTGTCTTCTAAATTAATTTACTTTTGTTGTATTGTGTCCGATTCAAACTTAAGAGACGTCTTTTATATGTATACAAGTGTGCTTGTATACTTGTAAATACCAACATCTAACGCTATTTTTCTTAGCGTTGTAAGTATAACTAATGCTTTGTTAGCTAAATTAGCTGTTTATGGCACTTAAATGAAATTTAAATTTATCCATTCAGTAGTTAGTAGTAGCAGTAACGTTACTATTAGTATTATACTTTAAAGAATGCATGGTCTTTAGAGCATCTTTACTGTTGTTTTGTCGTATCCTTTATCTCTACGATGAGGAATGAGGAAGACAAAAATAAGCTATCACTTCAAGAAAACTTCTCGGCATTCGTCTAGTGACTGACGGAAACCAGACGAAATCTTATTCAGTCTTACAATCTCAATATATTGTAAAGGTCTAAAGCTGATGTCAATTTAATGACGGTTTTGGCAATTTACTATAAAGTGATATGTGTGCAAATGGCACGACGCTGAGTCAGTAGTAAAGTACTACCCAGGACTACTATTACTACTACTGCAATAGTAGATACCATTATGCAATGACACAACGTCGTGCCGTTTGTACACATATCACTTTATTGCTGGTTGCTTACCAACACTGTTACACCAATGACATTAGCTTTTACCTTGTTCGATCACGTATCTTAATACTTGCTGACTTGACTTCCACATTTGCAATTTCACTTTCATGCTTAATTTTAGTTATAGCGACATATTCATTTTCTTAGACAATCTTCTTGAGCTCGAACTTCCACCCTTTGTATGTTACAAACTAAGCGTTTACAGGCCTATGTTTGCTTGCAATTTTTGTTTGTTTCGGTGTGGGTAGTTACCTCCTAGAATTTGTCAATTTTCCGCACTCTCTACATATATCCTGAGAGTGTAATAATACAAGTTCTATTTTTAAATATATATGTTCGTTATGTTTGGTGTGTTTCTGTATAATCAAGTTAGAGTTACGATTCCACTAGCAATCACAAAGGCTTCGGTTCCTCAACAGTATTTTAGCCAAATAAATACTATTTTTTATGAAATAGGCTGGCAACATTGACAAATGCAGTGCTTAGGTACGGTATTGTGTCGAATAACGTTTATACCAAATTTGGCGCATGTAGATCTGACTGAATGAAAGCAACATGAATAATTGATATTTTTAATGGTCTGGCAACACTGAACTATTGCACCAATCAAGACTGTTTCGGCGGTTCTGAGGTAGTCTAGTGAAGACCTTTCCAACGACACCTCAGCCACATCTCTACACCTCGTGGTTCATGAAACATGTTTCTTGACACACATTGGCAACACTGATAACGAGATTCCTAGTGACGCAAACACCCACAGTATATTGCTATTGTCTTAAACAATGTTTATGCCAACTTTGTTGCTGCTATGTCTAAACTAACGAAAACAATTTGAAAAAAATATTTTGTAGAAAATAGGTTGGCAACACTAGAAAGTCGGGTGCTCAGGGACGTGGACTCCCTTTAGTATTTATCCATTGGGTACAACAATGTTTATGCCAAGTTTGGCGCATCTTTTTGTTACTGAATGGAAGAAGCTTGAACAATTGATTTTAATAGGTTGGCAACATTTAACTACTGCATCAATCAAGACGGTTCCAGCTTCTCTAAGCTGGTCTAGAAAAGACCTTTCCAACTACACCTCAAGCATCTCTCTACACTTTGTAGTTCCTGATATTAAATTTCTGGAAACGGGCAGACACCATGAGCGGGAATAGAAGATCCCTTTTGCTATAGTTTTATTATTAAGGGACCTAAAACCCACATACGCTTTTATACTTAACCATGCAAATTGTATTCCTTATGAACAATAGAGCCGTAGATTCTAAAAAGAACTATTAGGAAGTACGTAATTATTTATATAAAACATCCAGAAACACGCACGATATCTTGGTAAATAACGAAAACTAGCATACAAATAGTGGACATCACTTCAGCACAGCGTGCAACATAATTTAAAACCATCAAGTATGTATTACTTAGTTATCTTGATCACATTTTAACACCTCGTTATATTAATACTTAGAAACTGGAACGTCGATCGAGTTCCCGAAATGTATTTTTTATCATAAATGTCTTTTTTATTACAAAAAAAAAAAAAAAAAAAAAAATAAACAACTACCGGACAATCTGACAGAAGCTAAACGAAATTCTCAGTCTGAGTCAAAGATATCTAAAAGCCATAAATAAATACATTCAAACTAAACGCAACTCTGTTTCTTCGTTTTCCGAGGTTAGTTCATGCAATTTCACTTCACTACAGAAAGGAAGAGAAAAACAAACTATTTCTTACGAATAGGAATATCTATGTAGATTCTTTCAAGAAATACTGTATTTGTGGAAATACTTCTGGCAATTTCCCAACGTTCCAGTAAACTTTCTGGAATATTGGGAGTTATAATAGGATGGATATTCCTGGAATATACTCTGCTGTGAGATTTCTTCATTATTATGAGCTTATTAAATACGATAGTCAGCTTCAAACATGGGGTTAAATATTGATTTGTTGCTATGAATAGTGAATGTTTAACATTTAATATGTATTAATATAAACTTCATCATATCTGTTATTAATTGTTTAATGCTTATTTACCAAACTACAGAATAAAACTGAATCAGTCACTTCCAAAAGTCCATATCTCTACACTTTTCAGGAATCAGAGCTTCACATAATACATTGTTTTTCATAAAAAAATTTCACGAAAATAGTGTTCAGCCTGAGCCAGAGATGCTTAAAAAAAAAATTCAAACTTCATGAAAATAACGTTACGGAAGACCATTTTAAGATCTATTCACAGTGTTTTATTTAATTTTTGTTTTCAGTTTAATAGCAAGTTTTTTCTTAACTTTATGAAAAAAAATGTCGATAGTGAAGAAATGGCATTTTCGAAATGACTGAGTCACCTTCTCTCAATTTACAGATGGGTAGTGCAATTGCAAAACGTAGTATAAACAAAAATTAGGTAAAATGAGGCAGTGTCCCTAGATTCTTCGTGTACTAGGTTTCAATATTAGCCTACAATAATATAGAAAACCTAATTATTAATTTACCCTTTAAATCTTAAAGAGAACATTCATTACCAGGTAAGAAGTCTGCAAACTCTTCCGTTTTTTTTTTTTTTATTTTCTCCAAAAGTGGGAAACTGAATATACTAACTACGTTTTGTATTGGAGCTATTCAAATATAATCAAACTAAAATATGAAATACATCTTTCTACGCAACAAACTCACACACATCTGTATTTCAAAGATATAAACTATTTTTAACTATGTTTCTTATGGTTTTTCGGGCAATAAATGGTCTGTTCTATAGATATGATACTTGATAATGACTACCGTTTAAAGTTAATACTTTCTTTGCCTTACTGGTGCATTGTGCACATACAAACCGTAAAAATTACAACCTTGTCCTCTTTTGTGGCATTCTTCCGTCAAGTGAACGCGAGAAAATACAATGCTACGAGGAAAAGTAGGAAGAGAACAGCGGTATTATTTATCACGGTAAACTGACATCTGAAAGTGTAGATTTGTATATGTGCGGAAAGATTTTTTTGTTTGTCTAAGTGTTTTTTGGGTCACGGATAAAAGTTTCTAATCGTTTTCGTGTACTATTTAGTGCCTAATAACAGTATCAATAAACAAAACTAACAGTGTAAAACAGATAATCTTGTCAGAATTGAAAGTAAGACCATCTCCGCTACGACAATTGAATCGAGTTTTTTTTCTTAATGGTATTTATCATATTCAATAAAGTGTGGGGAAAACATATCGAAAGTCAGTAAGATATGTCCGTTCAAAACAAACTGCACACGTTTGCCTATAATAAAAGGCACGAGATAATGCCCGGTTAACACAAAACGATGGGCCTGTGTCATACGTATCTGAAACGAGAGAATATACTCTCGAATGTGGCCGACAAACTGAGTTATATGCTTTAAAAAAAATCAACTCAATGATTTTCACTGAATATTTGAACCGATTCATATTCGTTACTTGCATCAATTTTCAAATAGCATGGCTGGATTTTGTAATAGATAGCATGGCAAATCTATGTAATATTAAGCCGGATCTTAGACGACCGTTTCATTGGTCTACTGTCGATTTCCACAGAGGTGTTACGATGCAAATGTCAAATATCCTATTGTTTTCCAAACCACATTTAATTTTTAACTTTCTTCGTTTTAGAGTTACGCTCATGTACCGTTATTTCAATGGGTTCTTTTATAATAATTATTGCTTTTGTAATTAATAATTATTGATTTTATGTATCAATTCTGTCTCCTAAAAATAAATAGACTCCTTACATACTACTAAAATCCTCTGCCACTGCTGATTTTCCCGTGTTTCGTTTATTGAAATGCGATTGTCGTTTTCTACTATACCCTTGATTCTAATATTGTTTTCTTTGTTTAACTAATAAACTTTTTACTACAATTAACAGTTCAACCCAAAAGTGTAAAATAAAAAGTATTGATGAAAAGGTTTGAGGTAGGATCATTCCATTTAAAGTGGTTCAATATTCGTTAATTAGTTGCTCGATCATTTTAATTGTTTACAGTTTTTTTGTGTGTGATTACCCTTATTAATCAGTAGTTTAAAACCACAAATGTTTTCTCCTACTTCTCTTCGTTCGATTATGGTAGCCATTATGTACGATATACTATTTAATGCTAAGCACTGTAACTTTTCCAAGTCTTTGGAAGGTATCTCTTATTTTTAAGAGTGGCGATAAAACAAAATTAGAAAACTACAAACTACAAACCTATCGCTATTTTATGTGCACCAGCAAACATTTTTAAACAAATTCTTTATAATAGATTTTTTAGATTTAATGGAACAAATCCCATTAACTTTGTACAGAATATTTATAATGAATTTCATGAAAATATCGATGCTCATGCAATATATGTTGATTTTGCTAAGGTGATAAATTTAATCATTGTATATCGTTAGAGACACTATCAAAATTTGGGTTGTCTTTTCAACTATTGAGACTATTTTCATCTTAAAACAGTATGCTACATACAATCAGTCAATATCTTTCAAGTATGTTCATTCAGGAGTACCCCAGGGTTCTACTCTAGGCCCTTTATTTTTCATTATGTACATAAATGATTTACCAAACAATATCAAACACTGCAAGTATCTGATGTACACAGATGATGTAAAATTATATAAGGAAATTTGAAACCCACAAGATGCTTTACAACTGCAAATGAACGACATGAATGGGGCTTGAGTAATAACCTGAATATCAATTGTAAAAATCTGCCATGATTTTCTCTAGGACCAAATTCACTCAACATTATACAACGAAAACTTGAACAGGTACGCTCTATTAAGGACCTTGGTGTTACTATTTGCCAATCATACTTCGCACATAGTCAACGACGCATACAACAAACTAGGATTTGTAATCAGAAATGCTATATGTTTTAATAATGTATATAGTATTAGTGTATTATACAATAGTATGGTAAGAAGTAAACTAGAATACAAATCGGTCATTTGGTAACCTAGATATCAATCACAACAAAAGAGAATAGAACAGATTCAGAAAAGGTTTCTGCGATTTCTATATTATTAAAATATCAAGTATCACCATATAAATCAACAGTTGTTACAGTATAAACAGTTGTTATATGAATTTAATTACGTTACTCTAAAAAGTAGGCGGAAAATATCTGATTAGATATTCTTACACAAAGCTGTAAATGGTATTCTTGATAACGCCACATTTCTGTGTAAAATAAATTTTAATATAAGAAAATGTAATCTTTGTTCCAGATATTTGTTATGTGTAATTCCAAGAGCAGAAAAATACAAATCTTCACCACTCCTCAAAGTTTGCTTAATGTACAATAATTTATTAAACAAATGTCGAGATCTAGATTTCAGTCTAACATTTTCACTACACACAAAATGATTGAAAAAACTATTGGTTCATGACATAGAGTATAACAAAGTTAATTTGAAGCATGCCATTGTTTTATATACTAACACATTTATTTGTAGATACTTCTGAATCATAGTCGATTTTGTTTCTGTTGTTGTCACCGTTTTATTCTTCTCTTCTTTCTTTTTTTCTTTCGTCTTACCTTAATCTAAGTTTTGCTACAGAAAGAGTACCGGTAAGGTGGCATCCGGAGTCAAAATGGCAGACTTTCTGAAAGTCCGAAGATCTTTCATCTGTGGAATAGCCAAATACCTCAAACCTCAAACATATACAGTTGTAATTTTCTATTCTTATTTCTATCTATTAATTTATTTTTGTATGACAGTTGCTTATAATATTAAATTGTATGTGCCTTTTTTAACTGGAGATGTATATCTCTGTTGATAAATGTTTGTGTCATGGTGCGCACCAAATTTTCACTATGCAGGGCAGAGCCTCAGTTTCTCAGCTCAGGTAAGTCGTAGCTTCTTGAATTAAAAACTATTGTACTCAGCATACTACAGGCTAGTTGTAAGTGTGGTAACATAGCTCTATTACTGCTCCACGTTGTAACTCTAATGTGGGTTCCAAAATGCTGTTGGACAATGGACAAATTGCATTTTCAAGATCACTTTCTGTTTAGAAGGGATTCTTTCTGTGTCTTGAAAATCTGTTTGGAGCACACAGAAAACTGTAGTTAATCCCAACAAAGTTTTAAGCCTGAGAATTATTTCCTTTCTATACTAGGGAGACCCAAACATATGATTTTCTAATATTATACCAAAGTTTGAAGTTGAAATTCTCTGGTGGGAGACCAAGTAGGAATCTGAAATTTTCAGTTACTAGTCCTGTAAGGTAGTATTATGATGCAAAAATATGGACTTTAAGACCTACTACTAGCAGAATTACAGCAACTTTACCGGTATATGTAAAAAAAAAAACACGTTTTATTCTATCATCCTGAGAAAAGAATACTTGCCATATAACATGCCAAAATATACATAGGATTATAAAATAGCGTAGAGGGAAGTACTTACATATCACAATTCCAAGACAGGTGAAGAAGACAGGCGCACAAACACAGTAAGAATGCTGCAATATTTTGCCGAAGGTGTGTTCACATAATAGGAGATGAGACTGACAGAAAAGACTACTGCTGGAAGTGGCCGTGTTGTCAACTATATATACAATTTTGAAAGGCAGTTTACATTTCTAGTATTTTATACGCTAAACTTTTTTCAATTCCCTTCTTAGAGTGTTGGAATAAAACGAACTTTTTCCTAGATATAAAGTTGCTGTAACTCTGTTAGTAGTGTAATCTCAAAGTCCACACTTTTGCAGCTTAACACAACTCTACAGGACTAGTATCTGTGAAAATTTCAGATTAATACTCGGTCTCCCACTAGAGACTTTCAACTTGAAACTTTGGTATAATATTATAAAATCATATGTTTAAGCCTAATTAAGCTAACTCAGACTTAACATTTT
Organism: Lepisma saccharinum; assembly: GCA_022664845.1. NCBI lineage: Eukaryota > Metazoa > Arthropoda > Insecta > Zygentoma > Lepismatidae > Lepisma > Lepisma saccharinum. Next base: position 13,317 of record JAGDQP010011775.1, read on the forward strand.
GTAGGGATCAGGGGTGGATTTCAGCCCTGGTCCGCCCTGGCCGGGCCAGGCTAAATGTTTTTACAGGCCTGGCCGGGCCAGGCTAAATCCTGTTGTAGTCCGTAATATTTCAATGTTTGTTCCGTGGTTAACAAAAAATATTTTACGAAGTCGATCGGAATAAAAGTTAAATTTTGTGTCAACTGAATGTTAAACTTATCAATACGTAGTTCCTGACTGCATAAGCTCTCACAAGCATTGTCATGTCATACATATATCTTTATGCAAGACCAGTTTGTTTCTTCTTTCTTTCTTTTCAGAGAAATATCTTGGGGGAATAATTGTACAGCTCCAAAGATACTTTTAAAGTCTCCAGCGTATTTGAAACTAGGTTCCATATGCTATTTCAGTGGTGGATTTCGGGCATGGCCCGGCCTGGCCGGGCCAGGCTAAAAGTTTTCAGACTCCTGGCCGGGCCAGGCTAAATACCACTGTAGTCTGGTAAACCCCAGTTTTGTTCTGTGGATAAACAAAAATTACTTTATAGAATCGGTCGAACTAAAATTTTAATAATGTATTATCTGAATGTTAAAGTTATTAATACGTAGGCTAGTCCCTGACAGTGCCAGAATTTTCACAAGCATTGTCATGTCCACTAGCTTTGTGTTTGCTCAGGGTTTCTTGCAGATAAACCTCTCCGTAGAACAGTTGTACATATCCGAAGATACTTTTGAAGGCTCCAAGAAATTTGAAACCAGGGGCGGACTGGCCCGGCCGGAAACATGGAAATTCCCAGGTGCGCCCTCACCCACGCCGGTCATTTTGTCTTGGAAGCGTAATGTTACCCAATAAAAAAGACCACTTACTCCACTTTTGCTACTACTTGTGGCGTTAGGGTCTTGTCGTGAGTCTAAAATTAGCAATTTTCACACACAAGACTTATAGATGGAGGTAGTGTTAGTGTTGTAATCTCAGCAGGCCTACTGTGTTTGTAGAGCCCTTACAAATCGCTAGAAGGGAGCTGTAATGTTTAATGATATATGCACAAGGCTTTAATACATTCATACTCTTTTAAGACGCAATATTTACTTTATTAAAACTTTGTATTTTGAGACCTGGGGCCTGTTTCACGAACGTACTTGCCAACTTTTCACTCTTTAGTTTGCATTTCCGGAAGACTGTCTCAAGAGCGCTTACTTTCCGCCACAAACCCTTGTTCTCATTCAGTCACTGTTGTATCATTTTGTGCAAGGAGTGTGAATATACTAGGCAATATTCAATTGTTAGTAAACTTTTGACTCCTAAAACTAGGCAACCAAACGACAGTACACATAAATATTGTGGTGGAAGGTTGGCGGTCTTGTGACAGTCCTCTGGAAATGGAAACCGAAGAGTGAAAAATTGACAAGTACTTTCGTGAAACAGGCCCTTGATCAGTATCCTAAAGGCCTTTACAAGTTTTTGGGGGGCCCACTACCATGAACGGTATTGAAGGCCCTTGAAAGGTGTATTTGGAGCCCACGCTCCACAACACTCACTAGCACTAGAGCTTATTCGTTTCCCGGGTAGGGCCCTTTGTTTACCAGTCCGTTCCTGTTTCAAACTACTGTATGTTCCGTATGCTGTTACGAGTGGCGTAACTAGAATTTTCGGCCCCTCTTGCAAGAAACCTTGTCCTATTATGATATCCCACATGCAATTTAAACCAGTGATTTATCCACACTCCCCTAAGGACACCCACAACATCCCCTGATGCATTATTGCAAACACCCCCTTTTGGGGGTGTAATATTTCAAATAGTGTTTTCATACATGTTCTAAAAAATGAATTCATTACACGAATGATCCATAATATTCCACTTATTCGTACATGCTCAGTGAGTGACGATTCAAAATATGAAAATTTCACATTCATAATGAAATGGAAATTTATTATATCTTTCAGTTCAGTGCTTGGGAACGATGGTTAGAACCTCACGTGCTTTCAATCTCGCAGAAGCTGGAAGAATTTTTCAGCCTGGACAAACAGCCAACATTTATAATCCCGTTACAAAAGAAAGAGGCCTCTGTAAAATGTCTTCACTTTCCCCACTTTTATTATCATAAACTCGCTGAAAGCAAATGACAATTCGGACTTCGGAGGTTCCTTCGACGTTCACTAACTTCTTTTGCCCTCTCTCGGCCTCTCCATGGAAGCGATTAATTTTGCAATACGTTGTCAATCGTCGCCCTTTAAATATATACATCTGAACCAGAAAAAAGAGATGTGAGTGATAAGATCGTGAGAGAAAGAGAGAGATAACAGGACAAAATGCTGCTAGCACTGCAACAACTACGGTATACATAAAGAATTTTATGACCGCGTAAGGTTTGTGGTTGCAGGAGTTGAAGAGCCTTTCCCCAGTTTGGAAATAATGAATGGAAAGAAATGAAGTTGTATGAAGAAACCAAGCTGAATTTTCTCCCGAAAAACACAACCCAGTCGGTGTCATAATGCAGTGCTTCTCCCATTGCCAAAGACAGTTTAGGGCAGGACGGATGAGTGTCAAATGGAAAAGAAGGAAAATTTTTCCCCCTTCGTATTCCTTTCATATTCCACACCATTCAGAAGTTCATTCAAAATCATTTATTGCAAAGCGCCAAGTACATCGCTAAATACAAAGCTAATAAACCCTCTTTTTGTTGTTCGTTTCCGACAACAATAGTGACCATTTTGTGATGTCTCTATATCCTCGACACAGGCTGAGCGTCGTCAGTATAGGGAATGTTGGACATAAAATTGACATAGTTTTTAACACAAGGAAGTAAATTGAAGTGTTTAACTCTTTTTTTTTCTATTTTGCACATTTCAAAGAGTTTCGTAAATTGGTAGCGTCCCGGATTTTCACTTTTGAAATATATTGAAGTATTTTAGGATACCACGAAGCCTCAATTCTTCTGTTAGTGGTGTTGGAAATATCAAGCTCGAGCTCATTTCCCCACGCTTTTGGAAGTCTTTATAGTCGGAATAAAGCATTTATAATTCTTTTTAAATTTTCATGGCAGGAATCCCGTGAAATAGTTTTGTTTGTGTTATTTTGCAACACCCTGTATATATCGAAAGGTAAGTCGTAACTTCAAATTTTACACGAGAAGATGAAACAAAATGCTCCTGCACAAATTTATTTCCAGCAGAGTGGGCCTCGAAGAGATAATAAAATAATATGGAACAATATGCAAGGGAAAAATCTTATCAGTTACAACTAAAAAGAAGTGTAAAAATACTTGTCTTACGAGGAATTTAGTTTGATAGAAAATCATTATAACCATGTTGGCATAATTTTGTAACTTCTTTCTGGATTTCGGTCACATCGCCTCTTCGGGTGAAGTGTGTTGCTCGGCGGAGTCCAAATTTAATCCATTGTTCAGCTTTTTTCTCAACAGGAAATAATTGAACTTCTAGTGTCTAGTCCACTGGCAGATATGAAAAACAAGACACGAAGAGTAAGCTACTCATATATGTAAGTGATTTTAAATGTCTGTTAGAATCAGAGCTTAACTTCTGGGGAAGCTAAAGAGCGCAGGGGCGGATTTCGGCTCTCTACTGGCCTCACCGGGGTAGACCAAAAGTTTCCAAACGCATAGCGGAACAAATTATTATTATTATTATTATTATTATTATTATTATTATTATTATTAT
>JAGDQP010011775.1:16983-32903 GCA_022664845.1 Lepisma saccharinum
TTATTATTATTATTATTATTATTATTATTATTATTATTATTATTATTCTGTAATAAATCGTTATACTGCCCCAAAAATGTACCCCTTCGGAGCAGTGGGCCAGGCCAAGAAATGAAACCGAAATCCACCCCTGGTAGGGATTGACTACAGATTTTCAAGCCACAGAAAGAATCCCTTCTAAACAGAAAGTGATCTTGAAAATGTAATTTGTCCATTCTCCAACAGCATTTTGGAATTCACATTAGAGTTACAACATGGAGTAGTAGTAGAACCATGTTACCACTTGCAACAGCCTACAGTACGCTGAGTCCAATAGTTTTGAACACAAGAAGCTACGACTTACCTGAGCTGAGAAACTGAGGCTTCCGTAAATGCTCGCATACTGAGAATTTGGTGCGCACCATGACACAAATATGGTCGCTATAATCGAAGTGAAATAGCGAAAAGAAACATCTGGTCTTGTACTACCATTACCTAAGGGTACTCACACACCAAACATTAAAAAAAATTGAGAATAGTCGAGCGGTCAGTGCTAGACCACTTACAATGCAATGAGCCAGTGCTTAGTTGCTGTAAAGGGTATAAAAGTAAAATTTAGAATTTGAATGCATTTCACGCGCCAAATGCTGATGTGTACTAATCACGGTTATTGTTGAATTTATTGATCGAGTATGGGATCGAAGTCCCTGACTCTGTAATTACTGTCACTTCACTATGATGATATACCGGGTAATCACATACGTAATGAAGTATGTGCGATGACCTCTGCAATGACGCCATCTGATGAGCGTATAGTGAAGTAGACATCATGTGTCCTACCTGAGTCATATAGGGCACTTGATTTGTAGCAGTGTGTAGAAGGGGAACGATCTACTCCAAGTTTTGGAAGTGTGGATTGTGTTTGATCATGGCAGAGTCGGAGGACCACATACGGTATATCACGCTGTATGAGTTTTACCAGGGGCATCCAGCCAGTGCAGTGCAGCGGCACAAAACATCAATGCTGTATATGGCCAGGGGGCTGTGGATATGCGAAAGTGCCAGAGGTGGTTCCAGAGGTTTCGGTCTGGGGACACCAGTCTCACCGATAAGCCACGAGAAGGGAGACCTGTGCAGCTGGACAACGATGCTCTACGAGCAGCGGTGGAGGCAAATCCAAGGCAAATTGTTGAAGAACTGGCCAGCGAACTTCATATCACTCAGTCGACCGTTCATCGTCGTCATCTACAGAACTGTGGGTACGTGACAAAAATCAGAAAATGGGTACCCTATGCGTTAGCACCTCGACGGAAGCAACAGCGAGTTGACATCTGAAGTTTCCTGCTCATATGTCACAGACGTGAGCCATTTCTGGACAGAATGGAGATGAGGGGATGAAAATTGGGTCCTCTACCTTAACATTACACGCAAATGGCAGGGGGCAGGAACCGTGCCAAAACAGGAATGCAACCCCTGCAGGGTGATGTTGAATGTCTGGTGGGATATCCGTGGGTTAATCCATTTTGAGCTCTTGCCACGTAACCAACCATCAACGCAGATGTCTACTGTCAGCAGCTTGAACGCCTACAGACTGCATTGTTGGAGAAACGTCCTACTCTGGGTAATCGCAATGGTGTGCTCAACCACGGTGATAACGCACTTCCACAGACGGCAAAAACGACCTGTGCTAAGATCGAGGGATGTAGCTGAAAGAAACCCCCCCCCCCCCCCCCCCCGCGCTTTCAACAGATCTTCCATCAACAGACTACTGTCTTTTTCACAGCCTGCCGAACTACATTTCCGGGAAAACACCGCAAAATGAGGATGACGTGCGGCGAACAGTGACCCAGTTCTTTGCCTCCAAAACCGGCGACTTTTTTCAGTGGGCGATTCAACAAATGATTGACAGATGGCGAAGTATTGTGGAGTTCTATGGAGACTATTTTCCTGACTAACGGTAGTGTTCCAGGTAAGTTTTCGTTCTTTTTCTGACGGAGCAAAAATACGACATTACTTATGGGATAAGTTTATAATTTATTGTTCGGTATCAAAAAATATTTTTGTATCTCGTTACTTAAAGCTAAATCTTCAACTATTGCAGGCTAGGAACATATGTTAGAGTATATTTTTAAAAAAATACATTGTTATGGACGGGGTATGCGAGAGGTACACTTTAATTTAATTAAAACAATATCACAAGGCTTTTATCACAAGCCAATCTGGGGATCTGCACATATGTTACTTCCAGGCTTCAGCAGCGAGCGTTTAATTTAGATTATATATGTGTTATTGGTAAATTTTCGCCGAGACCATTCGATCGAGACCTACTAATTCCCGAGCAGAAAGTTATCGAAGAACATACACACGTGCAGACAGACGGGCGAAATGGTGATATAAAGCTTCCCAGCTTTAGCTCCTGAAGCCTTAAAAAAGGTTCCCCTAACGATGTTAGCATTAAGGCTGACGAAACGATAGTCGAGCTTTGTCAAAGAAACACGCAATGAATATCCCGAAAGAGTTTTATTAGTATTATTTCATATCTTGTATTTTTATTTGCTAGTACATTTTCAAAAGCAGTTAATTTTCTTATTTATTTATTCTACTTATCTCTTTTCTATTTAGGGTTTTAGGGCCTAAAGTAATATAAATATGATTCAAATCCAAGATATTCAGAGCAAATTGTCGAATATAATAAGTTAATATCAGAAATTTAATCGACGTCTGTGGTGAAATCGATCTCTAAAGAAATAAATGGTCAGCATTTGCTCTAAATTATGGGTACGGTATATTTTTCTACAAAAGGAAAATTAATATCAACATATTTTTCGAAAAACTTAGTGGACTTTTACAAATTAATTATCATAGTAATTCCAAAATGTTTGTTTTATAAATGAAAACATAGAAGAACATGGGATTCTGTTTCACGAATCTTTTTCTTGAGCTGAATCAGTTTATTATCGTCACAACAAACTTTCCCGAACTTTCATTTCCTGTGTTATTTACCAACAAGGAAGATAAGGATTAATCATCGAACAAAATAACGGCAGTTCATTTTTATTCCTTTTTGGCCTTAGTAATTGCTGAAATAGTGTTTAAATTTTAAACTTACACCAAAAAGAACGAAATTTCATGAACGGGACAGTTCTGATTTAGACATCTAAAACGGTCAAGTATTCCATACAGAGATGGAACTGCGACAATTTTAGAGATTCATACCTCCTAACATAGCTCCCCCATTTGACCAAAAAACAGCAGTTACACAACGTGCCATGTAATCTACGAGGTTGGAAATTTTGAATTTTATTTTATTTGGAATCTTTAGGCAACTTTGGGTCCGGCCGTACGAGGTGTTGACGTTATTACTTTGGTCTATCCATGTAGGCAATGTCAATGGTTGTCCATAACGCAGTTTGGTTCGTGGAATGGGGCTGCAGTGCATTCAGTAAGGTCTACATAAGCTCTCAATAGGATTTACATCCGGCCAGCGCGGAGGCCAATAAAGTACTTAGAAGTTGTAGAGTGTTCGTTGAACCAGTTTTGCACCACCTGTGCACGATGCGGGGTTGCACTATCCTTCTGTATAAAAATCATCCTAATCGTGGGATATTCACATAGTCTGCAACGAGATTTATGTGTATGTTTAAACATACCGGTACTTTAATTTCACTGATGGTGCTTCCGAACTCCAACAGAACATACCCCATAGGCACCACTAGCTTGCAGAACACTTTACTGCCAAGATATATAGCCTTGTGTGGTCTTTCTACGCAGAAATTCAACTGCCCGCTAAAAAGTAGCTGCATATGAGACAGATCAGTTCAGGCGAGTAGGCGACATGCTACCGTTCTTCTGCTGTTCAATGTCGATTTTCTGACCCAGATGCCGAGCGGGTTATCCAATGCCGGGATGTTAACAATGGTAATCGTCTTGGACAGTGACTACCAAACCTGATGGGACACAATGTACTCTTTCTACTGTTTTGATATGCTTTGAGAGGCCTTAATGAATTGGGCTGTGATTTGACAGACTGCTATGCTTTCATGGGTGGTAAACAATTAACACTCTTGTGAGTTGCCGGTGGCCGCGTTTTTGAATCACCTGTAAACGACTACATTGCTGACGTGCCATTTATACTGTATATATGTCTAGAATTCAAAAACATATACGTATGTATATATGTCCAGGTCTTACAGGTATGCCCTTGCTGATCAAGCCCATGAAAATCCAAGGATGTTGAATATCTGAAAGATCCATGACGTGCCTCATCAGCATCACGCTGACGGACTGGTCCTCTCAATTTGTGTTCACTGTCAAATAGAGATAAATCCGGTCCACGTCACATGCCTACTACTACTACCATGGACCTCATAATAGATAGACTTAGCACGCTTCCCCATTTCTGGCTGCGCTAAAACTAACGGACTTTTGTTCAGAGCACGTGATTTTGAATCCATCCGCTAGGCAGTTCTGCCATAGACGTCATATTCTTCTACGAGGTCTATGGTAGAGCTACGTAGCGGATGGATTCGCACTATCACTCAACCGGAAAGATTTCTAACTCTTATTGCTTCCTTACTCTATGGTTTATGGAACTCGCAAGTTTATTGCCATAGTAACAAACGTTCGCCACAGGATTTTATCCTGGGCAAGCCAGTTTTCGTCACAAACACCTACCGGTACTTCTCGAAAATCCCTTCTAATATTGTCCTCCCAACGTCGTCTCGGTATTCCTAACAAACTCTTTCCATCCGGTTTTCCAGCCAAGATGGAATACAGTCTCCGTTTTTCTCCCATCGGAGCTACGTGGACTGCCTATCTTAGTCGTCGCGATTTCATTATTCTTACAACATCGGGTGAATCGTACAGTCCGTGAAGTTCTTCATTATGCAGTCTCCTCCATTCTCCAGTCATCTCATCCCAACTCATCCCGTATATCTTTGTCAAATCCTTATTTTCAAACATTCGTAATTTGTGTTCATCTGCTAGGGTCGTACTCCAGCTTTCACAACCGTAAAGTATTACCGGCAGGATAACTGTTCTGTATATTTTCAATTTAAACTTTCTTGATATTAATCGCGAGATTAGGAATTTCTGGACTGAATAGAAACATGCGTTGCCCGATACTAAACGACTTTTTATTATAGAAAACAATAATCCGTAGCCTCAAAATTTGAGAGGGAATTCCCTCCTTTGAACAGTTCTATCGCCGGTTTTATTTTATATAAAATGTCCCCGGAGGAGAATCATATTTGAGGGGGATTTTCTGCTAATTTTATATTATATACAGTATATTTATCATTACATGTGCTACAGCAGAGTCTTTAGCCTCAAAGTATACTAGCTATACACATTTTTACACCAGCAGCATACAGATGTGCTTTTAACGTTAGTTTTTCGTTTATTTCGTTGATTAAAATGTTTTCAGTTGAAGGAAGTATGTTTAATTTGGAACCAAATTTCAAGAAGGACTTGATATTGTTGATATGATGTTAATACGACGTATATTCATCTGTTATTTTCAACCATATTAAAATTTCATTTCATGGGACTCATTCTAATTTAATTGAATAAATATTGTAATTGAAAGCTAATTGATTGCCATTAACTATTATTTTGTGTTCTCTTTTGCGTGTTGAAAACACATTGAACTTCAATCTATATTTCAAAGCAAATTTGATTTCGTTGATAAGATGTTAATGTGACGTGTTTTTAACTGTTATATTGAACTATGCCACAGATTACGCTTCATATGTGTCTTTCTAAGTTAATTGGATAAATATTGTACTTATAAGCTAATATAGTGAAGTTTACCACGGTAATTATGTTCTCATTTGCATGTTGAAAATGGTTGAATTTTAAACTATATTTGAACGAATATTTAGTTTCGTTCACAGTGCGTTATTGTGACGTATTTTCAATTTTCTTTTCAGCTATGGCATAGATTTCGCTTCATAGGCGTCTTTCTAAGACGACATATTACACTAATCAAGAAGTAGGCCTATTGTCTTTTTGATACATACGAAATATTTTCACCATCTTTAGAATGAAATTTCACCACTGAGTACATGATTGTTCAGAAGGACACATTTTTAGAAACGTTTATTAGTGTTTGTTTTAAGGGTATTTTCCTTAACTCTTTCAACTATATTCCACCGTTAAATAAACGGTTTATTAACGTTTCAAAAATACGTATTTTTTCATCGTCCACTTTTGACGTTGAAACTAACATTCATTCTAAATGTTTATTGGAATCTCTTTTCAACGATTATTAAACGTGGGATAAACCGTTGAATAGGTGGACATATACAACGTTAAAAATCTATATGGAAAACACGTATTTCCTCTCGTCCACTTTCTGACGATGAAGACTAAGTTTATTCTTAGCCCGTGAGCAAATTGCCTTTACATGCTTTGTACCGATGCGTCTGGATTTGTGGTGACTGCTTTGAATATCTTTACTTCAGATACAGTCCTCGTAACATAAAAGGAATAGTAAAAAAAATAGTCATTCGGACTGGTTAGAGTGACGAGCTACAAACGATAAGTGCGGAAAGTTCCAGATTCGAGCCCCACTATAGACAGTTGAAAAATTGACAAAGTAATATATCATCATGAAAGTAACGGACAAAGTTAAACTAAATTTATGTATTAATAGACAGCAACCACACTCTGTTTTGCCCAACTAAAAAAGGTTGAGCCGGTAGGCAGAAACAACGTTACAAAAATGTTTCTGAAATACGTTTCTTCATCATCCACTTCTTGACGATGAACACTACGTTTATTCTAAACGTTGATTTCAATTTGTTTCTCAACCATGAATTGACGTTGAATAAATCGTTGAACAAGCGGACATTCTGCTACATATTCAACGTTAAAACAGCATTTCGGTACTAACGTTTGATCCACGTAGTTTCAACGTTTGTGTGCTACTGTGGAAATGAAGGAAGGAAAATTTAGACAGTTTTCAGCTTTTTCTTACAAATTAACGAATAGTCAAAAGTTTTGAGTTTTTTTTATTTTGTACATACCATTTTGGAGGCATGAATATACTATTTTGCTTCCAGCTCTTGTGCTAGATCAACCTTAAAACAGAATTTGAGGAAGCAGCTGTTGCTGTTGTTGTTTTAGCGATTACGCAAACGTAGAAACCAAGTAAATATATGGTTACAGGTTCATGCAATGTTACAGAACTGATCTAACAGAGGGATCTTCTACATCAGTATTTTTCAACCTTTTTATACTCACCGGCAAACTATAGGAGTAATCTCTCAAGGACCGAGAAGATGCCGCCACTAGATTAGAGATGTATTTGACGTTCACATTTTCACATTCTAGTTATTTTGAAAAGGAAATGTAAACTTTAATATCAGTTTTGGACTTTCGAAATCTACAAAATGCGTGTTAAATAATTAAATACATTAATTGTCCGAGGACCGATACAACAGTTTCGCTGACCGGCGGTTGAAAACCACTGTTCATCAGAATCTTGTTATTGTTTTGATTTTCACGAACACCTTTTAAGCGCACATGAACACATTTCTGGCCTCAAAAAAAGTCACGTATTGTACTTTGAAATATAGAAATGACGGCTCGATCTATCAATTTAGTCACATCATTAAAAAAAAAAAAAACAACGTCATGTCGTCACCACAATTCTTGACACGCGCTTCACCCTTCTGAAAGGTTTCATTTGAAATTGTGCTACCTAACGCGTAAGAAGAGGCTTAGTAGTCAAAATAGTTGGCGTGATCAGGGTTTGAACCAGTTTCATTTCCCGTTTAGGAATATTTTGGCCGCAATCTTCGCTACGTGGGTTTGAAATATACCAGTTCTGTACATGAAATAATTAGTACCCAAAGTAATAAGAGCTTACAACTCCTGAATTTTATTTGGTTTACTTCATGCGGTGTGTGTTACATCATCGTGAGGGGAAATAAAAAAAAGAAAAGTGGAATCCATTAAAAGTAAATCTACCATCCGTTGCACTAACCTTGAGAATTGTAGCTGAACCAGTTCCAATGAGAAGTTAAAAAAAAAAATGTAAAAGAGAGAAAAAGAGATATTGAAGTTTTGTTGTGGTTCCGCGGAATCTGAAAAAGTAGAGCGGCAAGAATTGAATAAGGCAGCGAGACTATGTAACCATATTGAATACCTATTTCTCTTTTGCTTATTCAACTGTGAGACTGTATGTCTCTTCGTATTTAAATTCGTCCTTGTATACAGTGCATGCTTGGACTCAGTAGTCTTACTGAAGCGTGTCAGCTTAGGTCTTCGATTTCAATATCCCATGCATGTAATCGAGTGCTAATAAATGTTTTAGAGCCTGTTAAACAAGGTAAAATAACATCTTTACAAATGTAAAATACACAAAAAATCATTACAGATACATTATCTTCATTGTGTGACGTAAGGTTCATGCGAATTTGCTGTAACGTTGATACTGGAAAGATGATTTTTGTGTAAAATATCTTTACACACTTAGTACCTCTCCTGTTCCCCACAGTATACCCGACTATGGATAACGAGATATTTGTAAATTAGATCTAATTTCGTTTACACAAAACCTTTTTATGGTAACATGTTGACATTAGACGTCAGCCATTAGTTGGTTCAGATGAGGTGCGCGAGATTTGCACTGAAGGTGGCATAATAAACATTAGAACACCTGGCAGCCAGCTGGGAGATTCGGGTCGGGAGTCTTTGTATTTTTCAAGATAATATCCAGGTAGCAATCTAAGAGAGAAAGACAACAATTAGATCAATTTATGTACTTGTCGATATAAATTTGTTTAATCAGCGACATTTTAAAAAATCTGTTCGAGCTTAATGTAAAACAGATTTATTGAACAACTAGTGAAAGATTTTAGAAGAATAATACATTTACATCCTAAATATTAAAGAAAATTCATATTTACATGACCTTATTATACACGATTTTTCTCTAAGTCTAGAAGATAGGCCACCCAACTGACGTAGAGTGGCTGGTGTGTGATTCTGAGAGTGTGTGAGTGAGTGAGAAAGGTTTGGAATTTTCTTTTCTTTAACAGAAAACATTATCACATCTCCTGGGTTCTGGAAAGATATTCATGATTTCTAGTAGTATGTAGCAAATAATAATAATAATAAAAACAACAGGAAGTCGCATTTCAAACACCAAAACAGGAAACCTAACACCATTTGTATTTAGGTGGGCCATTAGTTGATGTGCACTGAAAAGTGTAATTCAAATTGCCCAATAGAAAAGATCCTTACCGAACATGGAGAAACAAAAATGAACTTTAAAACCTATGCTTGCTAGGTAATTATTTCTTTCTTAATGAATTCCACAGAACACTAACGTTATGCATGAAAGACAAGAGAAAAAGTCTGTTTCTATCAGTTCTTAAAAATAGGGCACGATGCACGATATTTATGCTTTACAATTTCTGATATTATGTTCTTATTTAGGTTAATTTCTGTGTGCGTGCCTATGATATTGTGTGTGCATGTGATAAACATCGAAACGAATATGCTTTCTTCCGAGCGCCGCGCATTACCTTACTTGGTAGAACGTTGGTTTCGTATTCGGGAAGTCCTCTGTTCGGTACCAGCGGCTGACTGTCCTGACTTAGGTTTTCCCAGTGTTTTCCTCAGTCACGCCAGGCATGTACCGGGATGGTACACTTCGCATAAAAAAATTACGACAGCGAATGCCGTGTAGCTAGGCAACCCAAATGGCACCCTCTTATCCCATAATCATGTCTCGTAAACAGACCCCCGGTTTCTCCTTCCTTCGTCTCGCCCATACTAAAATCAGCAAACATCATGAGCACGTTTTTTTTTTCAAAATAAACATGTATTAGTATCGATATAATGAAAGAATAAAAGCGAGACAAATCAATATACATAAGTTGATGGAGGGAGAAATTTAAACACATACAATGAAACATTGAAACCGATGGATGTCTGTTAGACAGAGAAATAAGAAAGAGAGAAAAAAGGGGAGAGACAAGTAGTAGAAGAAGAAGTACGGATAAAAATATGGAATCTAAACGTAGTAAAAAATATTAAGTTCAGTTCCCACAAATCAAATCTAACAGCAAGAGAGAACTGACTTTTGGATTTTATATTTTTTCAGGGTTATTCGAATATATAAAGGGAGCTTCAAGAATTCATTAAGGCTCAATCCAAGTGGGTTTTCCCGCCTTTTTCATTTTACGTCAATTAGTCAAATTTCAGTAGAGGAAAACAAAAATTAACTTTCACAGTCCAAAGTTCGTTTCGTCCTTCAAATGAATACAATTAGTCTTAACAAAATATTAATAGTATAATAGGCTCAGCTACCTGTTTCAGCTCTATAACAATTCGCACAGATGTAATGAACAAGGCAGAGCTGAAACGGGTCACCGGCTGTCGAGGGATGCTGGTCAAGTTTTGTACTGTTTCGTCGGGTGTAAGATTCGAACCCATCCTGACCCGCTGATTCGATTTAGATCTGATAACCCGTAGGATGAAGGAGAATTTTTAATTATTCCACTGCGTTTGAACAGTGTTTCTTTCAGGGGTGACCAGGACCGGATATGTTACCCCGAGAACACGAAAAATACGACGCCGAAATTCCCAGTTAAATAGATTTTCCAGACCGGGTCACTTATGTTTGGGTCAGGCCCTATCACCGGATCATCGAAAGTGGCCCGGAATTGTCTCTGGAACAGGCACAAAAAGAGAGAGTGTATGTAAAGTAAGAGGCAGCGAAGACACGATAACAATCAATCAAGAAAGAGAGGAAGAGAGACCAATGAAAAACATGAAAACTACATTATCATTATGCTAAACACCACACACACTGTTTACTCGGATTCTGACCAGTGATGCTTCGTAAGTTCTCCACAACCTGGAGATAAATCTCTGTTTAAATACTCAGTGTATGCGAAAAAGAAACTGACTGGTGGGGAATCGAACCCAGGTTTACAAATTTGAAGCCCAGCACGCTAGCGATACTCCGCAGGTGTCTCTACCCAAAACGTGTTAAGCAAATGTTATAGTGTTTCTTTCTAAGAATAATAACATGCGGAGATACTTCCGGAGATAAGAAAAGTTGATACTTCTGATCAATGACGTCTTCTTAACTGTTCTGGTAACCTCCTAAGACTTGATTTGGACTTTTCCAACCAACATTCGTAAATCGTCTTCCTCTCTATAGTGACTCAGGTGTTTCACTCCACAGTCGGAAATATTCTCCGTTTTGTATGAGAAGTGATGATTAGATTATTCACGATTGCTTTGTACAAAATATTTAGCTTCAACAGGGTTTGCACCTATATTGGTTTGTTTTCGTACTGAAATGTCCAGCGCGTTTCCCCTACTCCATCTTGCCAACGAATTCAACAGCTATGAATTACTAAGTTCAAATGCGAGGAAAATGTAACATTGAGTACATGTGTTACATTTTGTCTGTATGTATTGTGTGGTAAGTAAACACATGTGCATAGTGATAAAAAGGAAGAAGTGCGGACACTCTCCCGATTTTGCACGGCCTGGGAGGACGCAACGGCAGAGAAAGGAAACTTGAGCGCTGTTCACGTTTTGGCCGGGATTCTTGACTAGAACGTAATGTTATCTTGTAGCTATTTGTGGTTTCTGGAGTTTAAAGAAAACGTGAAAGTGGTCAACGTTGTAGTTCAAACGTATTGATACACTTTATTTTTTATTAGTTTAGCGTTGTGTGTGTTTTTAACATTTTTGTGTAGTTCGATTTTGGTGCTTTGTTTACTTTTGCTGTTTTATTGCGTTCCTGTGGTTTCTCCAACAATGCCGATGTGTTTTGTGCCAGGCTGCAGATTGGGTTACGACCGCCATTCTTGCGGTAAGAGGCATTTTTTCTTCCTCCTGGGGACAAGAATGTGTTTCTCAAGTGGGAGAAAGCTATTCCACGAAAAGACAAAAAACTAACATCAACCTCTCGTGTTTGTGACATGCATTTCTCCGAAGAGTTTCTTGTCAAATACTATGAATTTGTAATAAATGGAGAAAAAGTTAATTTTCCTCGTAAAAATTGGCGTCTCAAACCTAACTCGGTCCCTCATATTTTCCCTAACTTACCAAAGTACTTCAACAAAGAGATTAAAAAGAGGAAATCCCCTAAGAAAAGAACTTCTACTCAAGTTACCACTCATAGTAATGTAGATTGTGTAGGAATTAGTACTAAATCTGTTTTTAAATTGGATAGTTTAGGAAAACCTTCTCTAAATTCTAAAAACTGTTGTGATGATGTCAAACAAAAATTATTGGTATTAAGAAAGAAAGTAAAAAACCTCAATCGAAATGTTATTAGGCTTAAGAATAAATTAAGTGTCTAATTCAAAATTAGCGCTTGTAGAAAGAAGGCTTTTAAAGGGAAAAAAGTACTCGTCCGATTAAATATCTCCGCAGAAGACAAAAATTGGTCCTTGATGTGATGCTACAGAAGGCACAACGCAAAAATGGTAAAGGAATGAGGTTTAACAATGATTTCTTGTTAGAGAGTGTACTCTTGAAAATAAAATCTCCAAAGAGTTTCAGGCATTGCCAAAAACATGGCTTACTCCCTCCCACTTCCCTGAGAACGTCATCTCAGACGTCTTCTTCAGGGAATGAAATGCACCTACGGAGTAAACAAACAAGCACCTGCTGCTTTGAGTGAAAATTTCCGAGACGAAACAGAAAACAAGAGACTGGGAATAGTTATATTTGACGAAGTCAAACTGAGAGAAGAAGTGGCGTTTAATAATACATCATTAAAAGTAGATGGTTATGTTGATTTTGGTGACATGACACCAGTACACCAAAAAAACAGTTTGGCAAATCATGCGTTGGTTTTTATGTTCTGCCAATCTTACACCGGTGGATTCAACCCATAGCCATTTATGCAAGCAGAAACCTGGGGAGCTACTAGTAAAAATTTTGTTACAAGTTATTATCAACTTGGAACAAGCTGGTACAAGAATAATAGGATTCACGTCAGATGGTAGTCAGTGAAACAAAAAAGTGTGGCAAATTTTGGGGATTTCCGGGAAAATAAACTCTGTAAATAGTTGCGTTCCTCACCCTGTTGATAAAAGTAGACGACTTTGGTCATTTTCGGATGCTGTGCATATTATTAAGTAGGTAAGGAACCACTTTCACGACAAAATAGAATTACTCTTCGAAAATAGGAATATTGATTTCCAATATAGACGAGTGTTTGCTTTGGATACTTCCACGGAATTCGCCAACCTTCGAGTTTGTCCAAAATTGACCTCAGCGCACATTGATCCTAAACCATTTCAGAGAATGAATGTTCGTCTCGCCTTTCAAATGTTCAGCAGAAGTGTTGCAAAAGGTATTGCTTTTTTTAGATCTATAAACATGGACGGTTTTCAGGGAAGTGAAGGGACTGAATATTTTACTAAAACCATGAATAATATAGCCGATGCTCTGAATTCCAAAATCCCCGGCTTCATCTCTTTTCAAATGTTGAGCACACCACAAAACATTTCTTAATATGGAAAAATTACTCACGTCATCTGAAAAAAAAATTCGTATCCGATAGAACTTTAGAATCGCTGAGAGTTACAATCAGGAGCATCCTTGAGATTTCAGAATATTTATGGGCAAGAGGGTTCAGGTATGTCCTCACAGCTAAATTTAATCAAGACCCCTTAGAGCGACATTTCGGCATTTTGCGATCACTAACTTGCGACGACCACCCTTCGACTGTTGACTTTCTGCATTTACATATGTTGCAATGTCTATACATTCCTGTTAGAAATATTCTGTCGGCAAGTGCTAATATTGAACACAATGAGGAGGCACCTTTAACATCATTCGTGAATCAAATGCGGACATTGGCAAAGCGCATAACGGAACAAAATAAAAGTGTCATTGAAAATGTTTTGGCGAAACTAGAAGAAAAAATATGTTTTGAAGAAAGTGAAACCAGTTGCGAAGACTGGGAGAGCGGAATAACAACACCTGACAATCCATCGTCAATTGCAAAGAAGTGTCACTTAGCAGGATATATAATAAGACATGCAAGTAAAATAAGTAAGTATGCTTCTTTCATCAGCTCCCTACGAAGCGACTCAAATGTAACCCATAACCTGGCCATCTACACAAAACTTAAAGACTATGGATTCGAAAGAGGTGAGACTAATTTAAATTATCCGTGTGAAAACCTAGTAAAAATATTTCTGGGAATTGAGGATGTGGTTAGAGAGAAACTCTCAAATGACAGTTTGTGGAGGGACATATTTTATGACTGCTTGGAGGGACATATTTTATGACTGCTTGGAGGGAATTGAGACAATTGTTGTTCGGTCAACGGGACCCGGCTGCAGCCTTGCGTAGACAATGGATTTACTGCCCAAACTGGTATACCATTACATCAAGTGTCGTTTTTTCTTCCGTACAAAGGAAATGAGGAAGGAGTTAAACACTGGAAAACACGCCAAATCAAGCAGGAAATTATCAAAGGACTCCTAAAAGTTAGGAAATTTCTCTTCTATTGTTTATTTATTTATATACATATTTACACGTATATGCATTTGAAGAAATCTTTTCCAATGACAGAAGCCTAAAGACGTTTCAAAACTTTCAAAAGATATTAAAGTATTAGCTATTAAGCTCTTTTTAAACGAAGTACTTCTTTTGGAATAGCGAACGGAAGTTAGTTTTTAAGTGAATAATAATTGACAAGAAATGTGTACTTTTGGCAAAACGTATCTTTCAATGTTAGGAATTGTTGCCTATTTATTTAGTCTTTTAGTGATATTGAGGAGAAAGAGCAGAAAGCAATAAAAATAATAACTTATTGAATGCAAGTTACCGTTTACCAACACAGCATTATTGCGAGGATCCGTCCAAAGCGCGTGCAGCGCCTCTACGCGGAGGCGCTCAGGAACTACGCCGAGAGTCCAGACTTCTTCCTTTATATTGGCTATGACATGTATATGCATGTCCTTTTTGTCATGTCGAATTATGAAATGAATATATTAAGGCAGTTTTAGGAACAAATCCAGTTTAGGGTAAGTATTGCCACATTAAGATACATAATTTATTGTCGTATATTTTAACGTAAACCAGCCTGAACGAATCGTAACATCACAAAAAAATTGTCATTAGCAAATCTAGAAGTTAAAACTTCAACTGAAAGTTCGAAAACACTTTGTGCAATATGACATGTTGAACGTAACACAAATTTTAACTTTTGACAGTTTGTTATAATAGCGCGCAATCTGAGCCAATTTTGATTTAACCAGTTTCAAAATATCCTGTTCAATTTTTGTGATACATTTTCAGTCACAAATTAGTCACCCATCCTTCCCATGCCTGGAGCTCTGTGGTGCACTCAGCCTCCTATCAAACTGAGTACCAGAGTGTTCTTGGTACTCCTGGGCACCTTGGGAAGGAAAGGCGGTCGAGCGTGGGACTGACCACTCCACCTCACTTCGTACAGTAGGTCGAGATGTGAAGCGCTACCTCCACATCCCCATGTGCTGTTCACGGCGCGTTTGCATCGCACAGTTTGACCTTTACCTTTATTAATTCGTGTAACTGAGAAACAGACTGGTAAAAGTGAAAATTTTCCAGATATTTCCATGAAATTTGCTACAATTGCTCACAGAACCCCCTTTCGACACTGAAAATAATTTTGCAAAACAAAATCTTACCCCCCGTTTGGTGGTCCAAACTGAAAAGTGAAGCAGATCGACATCGAGAGATAATACAATATTTTATAGACATAAATCAGTGTCTGACTTAATTTCTTGGTACTAATTAACAAAATTAGACAAGGAAAAGTGGTCTTCGAAATTAACATTGCTTTTCCCATAAACGAGATTCACTTTTGGGTTTAAATTCCCGAAAGGGGGGTTAAAATTTAGTTTAGGAAAATTATTCTGTGTCAAAACTTCAGTAACACGAATTGATAAACAGTATATATA
>JAGDQP010011775.1:33003-52130 GCA_022664845.1 Lepisma saccharinum
TATATATATATATATATATATATATATATATATATATATATATATGTGTGTGTGTGTGTGTGTGTGCGTGCGTGCGTGCGTGCGTCCGTGCGTGTGTTGAAGGCTTCAGGAGTCTATTTAATACAACGTTAAATAAATTCGCTTATTACAAACAAGAAAATTACTTCTGGGGGTCGCCGGGCAGAATGTCACCGTACAAGGTGGTCGCGGCATGAAAAAGGTTGAGGAACACTGCGTTGGATCGATCCCGTCTCATGCCATATGCGCTTTGTGGTGAACAAACACCTTGTGCGTATGGACGAATTTAGTAGAGATACCCTGGGGGCAATACAATTTATTTTATGGATAACAAATTGCAAATCTATCGTTTAGAATGAAACATTTAAAGTCACTCAGAAATGATTGAGTTGCAATGCCCTCCATAAATTCGCCCATGCGTGTGCGTGCGTTTTCTCGGTGTTCTCCCGTTTTCTCCCACTTTCCGCATTCAACCAATTAATCCCATTATCATGCATCCGGCCTGAGCCAACGTTGCCTAAAAGGCCTTAAAAATAAATTCAAAATTCAATTTAAATTCAATTTCATGTATGCACGCACTGTCCTTTATTCTGGAAAGGAAAGAGAAAATGGAACACGGAAAGAGGGCTTTCCCACTCTCGCGCAGGCGCAGAGCTCGAACTATAAGTAACACCGTCGATCGTTGGACGTGTATTCAATGGACGTGTGTCGATTTGCAATTAGACATTTGTATAAATTTATAAAGTATATATTTTATAAAATAGGTGACAACACTGACACTTGGTGACGGAAATTCTCACACAAGTTTTGTATTGTGTCGAATAATATGTGTGTGTCAAGCTTGGTGCTGATACGTCCAAATTGAAGCAATTTAAAAAATAATAATTTGCCACAATGACAACTGAGACGCAATACCAAACCCAGAATACTTCTACGACCTGGCAGTAAAGAATACCGCAAAATTTGGTGGAAATCAATGGACGAATATAGATTTGGATACTTGCGTCTAGGACGAGCGCGCGTGGAAACAATGTCCCTGTGCAATAAGAAAACACCGAACCTGACTTATTTAACTTCTAAGTGCCTTTGGTCACTACTTTTATTAAATTTCCTAATGCGTATATATACATAAAAAAGAAAAAAGTTAATTTTCTTGAAAAAAAATTAAAAGTAGGGACGCCCGGGTTCGATCCCGGGACCTCTCGATCAGCTTTCCAATACGTTGACCACCGGGCCAACCAGTGAGTGCTTTTCGGTGCTACTAATAGTTCAAATAGTTTTGCGCCGGCGCGAGAGTGGACGAAACATTGGAAACGGTTCTCTGAGATGCTAGTGATTTGGATTACTAACATACAGAGAGACAAACAGAGACAAAATTCCTAGTATACGTAATCGCTGCGGGTCGGGGTTGGCAGGAGCCTACGGACCGGGACGGGCTGGAAAGTTGCATATGGACTGCAGACCAAGCGGAGCTTAACGAGGTAGGGGTCTGACCGGACCAGCCGGGCTGGGATGGACTGCAGGCCGAACTCAACTGAACGGTGTAGGTGTCGGTCGGGACTGGTGCGGGCCTGGATTTGCAGGACTCTAATTCGTGCAAAATGTATATCTTCGTAAAATGATTAATGCTTTTCAACTCAAAAAGTATAGTGAAGTAAAATCGTATTCGCACGATGATAAGCGAAAAAATTAGCCAACTTAGGTTATCAAGAATTACATATCTAAATTGCAAGCCAACCAAAGTTAGACAAAACAAAAAACAACTTTCTGCTCTACTTCTAAAAACATATATAACCCAAATGTCTTCTCTTTATTGTGTTTAGAAGCAACACAAGAGTATTATATTTAAAATGAGGCAACACAATAAACACATTATTTTGTTGAAAAATTGAGTAAAGTTGGAGTCGTTTTAGAATTCAAATGAAAAGCTACTTTTGATACAAGTTTACTTGAAATAAGATAATGAACTATATATTTAGAAACAAATTAATACCTACGGTGCATTTTTACGTTAATCAAGGCATCCTACAGTTAAATATTTCAGACGCATATTTGAATATAATGTTTAGTAACTGATTACAAATAATTTCAGATTCAAGTTAACTGAAAACAATTATTCTATTCCAGAAATGTCATGTACTAGAAATAATTAACGATTTGATTTTAGATTTAGATCTTCAAGACATCCTCTCAAAAATTTATTGTATCAAAATTACTTGAAAATGGTACACAATATTGAACTCAGAAAAAATATACTAACAAATTTTATTTAAACTATAATAATAATAATATTTTTTTTAAAATAAGTGTGTTTTGATTGACTACAACATCACAGTTATCGGATGAATATTTATGGTGGAAAGACATTGCACTTTTAGAGTGATGCTGAACCACACCATATTAATATTTTAAAAAAATAGAGTGCATTTGAAAAATGTATGCACGTAATTCCATTTCCGAATTTTCTTATCACTTATACTTTTCCTGTAAAAAGTAAATCTTGGCTTGTAACGATCCATCTACATACGCTACAAGTCTGCAGATACTTGTGGACATTTCCTTGTGGGTTACAAGTGTAGACGACTACACTGTTATTTCGACAAACAGAATCACTAGTAATAGTAGTCACATTCACTTGTGATACTAGTATTTTACAACTGTAAGTTTGAGAAACAGGAACTTGTGAAGCGAATTGATATTAATAGTGTAGAGACTAGTAATACTGTTCCAAAAGTTTTGAGAAACCGGCCACTGAAAGTAGTAATGGTATTTCTGGAGGTTTAGCCTCAGCTAAAGAGGCTAGTCCAGTGGAACGATGTCAGACTTCTGCGTATTGAAAGTGGGTACCAGAGGTTCGAAGCCCATTCTACCAAAGATCTCTTTACAAGGCAAAATTGAACAATCAAATAGACACTTCTGTTCGCGAACGTCGAATACTAATGAATGTGGAAACAGCGAGCCGAATTCCCTTTGGTAGGAACGTACTTGTAGAAAAAGAAGACGACTACGATTAACGAATATTTGTTGGAAAATGCAAAATAAAGTATCTGTGTATTAACAGTGTACATACGAAGAAGTCATTGAACTGAAGCGTCCAGTTTTCTTATACTTCCTTAACACAGAACAACTGTAACATGTGTTGCGTAGATTTTTTAGAAGTGAAATGTGTGGTACAGTGGATTCGTCTTGACCTTTCAATCGTACGGCCCTGGTCCGATCATCAGTCAGCGCCGTGTTTTTTCGACTAAACTGATAGCTTCAACTATTTGCAGAACTCAATCAGAGATTCTTCTTGGGCTGGAGAGAGAACAAGCATCACTAGCTAGAATAAGGAAGTAAACCGTGTGTTTGCGTTTGTTCTTTAGGATAATAATAAATCAATCTAGTTTCAATATTTTCATTGATCTTTCTCTATCCCTCTCTTTCTTTCCATTACTTCATCTATTCCTTTTTTCTCTTTTTTTCTTACTCATTCCTTCTCCTACACACACTCTCTGTCATTATGTGAGTGTCTGTGTGTGTTTATTCTATCTCTGCGGATTATTATAAACATTAGTGTATTCGTGTCGTGAGGAAAATTACCCGGTACTACCTCAGTCAGGATAGATGGCCGTACTAGAACCTTTCGATTGCTAAGCCAACGCTATAACAACTGAGGTACGGCTACTCGATCCATTTCGGTCTCCATGTCGATCCACCAACACGGCATTAAGAAGCAATATGCCGATTAACAGAGCGACAGGTTTACATATTATACTCGTTCGGTTTGCATCTTATTCAAAGCTTTTAGGCACCTATGGATCACTCCAAGATAAGGTTTTTTGAAATGCGGTAGGGAGTCGGCCAGGTCCTAAATTGAAGGTACCATCCCGGTACATGCCTGGTGTGGCTGAGGAAAACATTGGGAAATCCTAAGTCAGGACAGTCAGCCGCTTTTACCGAACCGAGGACCTCCCGAATACGAAACCAACACTCTCCAAAGTTAGATATGATGGTCGTTTGCAATAAAACATACTCATATCTACGTTTATCACACACCCCCGCACACACAAATATTTGTCTGGAAAGAGAAAGATTTTAATTTATCTCGGATATTCTCCATATGATGCTCAAAAATTCATTCTTTTATTTGTATCTGTTGAATACTGTATATATAACTTAGTACGCAACATATTTTGTGTATTTTGCTACTAACAACTTCTTTGTAACGTAAATAACAACATAATATCAGAAATTATAGAGCATAAATGTCGTGGCGCATTTTTAAGAACTGATAGAAACAGACGTTTTGTCTTGTCTTTCGTGCATAGTGTTAGTGTTCTATGGAATACTCGATTCATTAAGAAAGAAATAATTACCTAGTAACCATAGCTTTCAACGTTCATTTTCGTTTCTCCTTGTTCCGCAAGGATCTTTTCTACTGGACAACTTAAATTACATCTTTCAGTAAATTTCAACTAATAGCCCAACTAAGGTAAAATTGCGTTAGGTTCCCTGTTTGGGTGTTTCAAATGTGATTCTCTTACGTTTTTTTTTTTCATTATTTTCTACATACTACAAGAAACCATAAATATCTTTCAAGAAGCCAGGACATGCGATAATGATTTCTCTTGAAGGAAAGAAAATTCCAGCCCTTGCTCGTTCACGCACACACTCTCAGAATCACACATCACCCTGCTACGTCAGTTGGGTGGCCTATCTTCTGTTCTAGGCTTAGAGAAGAATCGTGTATAATAAAGTAATGTAAAGATTATATTGGCCATGATAGTACACTCTCTTGCTTCCTAGCAGAAACTGAGTAAGCTTACATTTGCTCTTTAAAATGCTTACTAAAATAATTTAGAAATTCCAAATATTTTCGAAATTGCCATTTGTAGTAAGAATTCCATTTCATCATACTGTAAATTCTTATCCTTTCTACGAGTGGTGTAACTGGTGGTTGTATTAATAAATTTTTCTCATTCTGATACATTACCAGTTAACATGCTTAATATTCGACATATTTCCGTTTCAAGTTTCATTAAGATTGGAGAACAAGCTACTAGCCTCAACGTACATAGTTTAACAGATCCGGTAACATATTGACGTCAGAATCCAAAGTCAACGGTTCCAATCTGATCAGGATGAAAACTCATTCGGGCACAGGGGAATTTTTCCTTCACTGCAAAGATGTCGATAACAATTGTCCCCAATTGAATTTGCTGAAGGAAATTGGATGAAGTTTCTAAATTATCGTATTCTACTCTTGACTTTTTCATGGACCTACTTATTTCAAATTTATATTTGTACGTATATTTTACTAGGTACGCTGACGCATACTGAAAACACACAATCTCCGCATTCCATTCCGTATTAACTTCTGAAGGCACACTCAGGAACTATACGTTACTTTGTATATGTATAGTTCTCTGTATAGTTTGAACTCCACTCCTCCAGCTTGAAGGTAGAATAAGAGATAGACATTCTATTCAACTGACCATCATATTTACAGTAGCACCTTTTATTGTAGCAGGGCTTCCACTGTCTGGATCAATGGTTTGAATGACAAGCTAACTATAAAATCCTTACCTTACGATTATGATAATAGATCTAGGTCACTTTGAAGCTACTAACTAGTAATAATATAATAAAGTGAAGAGAGTCACGGTACCTTGCTTAGACCTCCCCATTCCTTAATCTCATAATACCTAACATCCCCTCGGTAACAGAGAGCTTAAACATGGATGCTAGCCTTTGTCTATGAAACAAAACATATATCTCTGGGATGGTTTCGCGCCCTGATTTTGATTGTAACGTTACTAAGTTGCAACTAGGTTATTGTATTACCTCTTTTGGTATATAATGAGTTTCTTATTGTTCTTTTCTATATATAAATTTATTGTGTTTATGTTGAGTTTAAACTTGTTCCATTATTCTTCCCGCAGAATGTTTTGCTATACATTAACTTTCATTCAAAACTTTTTGGAGAAAGGATTTTAAATTGGCAGCATAGATATACCACTGGTCAACAAAATAAAGGATCACAAAAACAGTTTTTAAAATTAGCACAAAATAGTTTCTTGGGGCGCTGAATTAAAAAATGATCACCGTTTTTCGTCATCATCCACCATTTTGT
The DNA here is from genome assembly GCA_022664845.1 of Lepisma saccharinum. Lineage (NCBI taxonomy): Eukaryota > Metazoa > Arthropoda > Insecta > Zygentoma > Lepismatidae > Lepisma > Lepisma saccharinum. Next base: position 39,137 of record JAGDQP010011775.1, read on the forward strand.
CATAACCTTTATGGATATTACTAACTACAGAATGAGTCGAAAGTCACACTACAACCTTGTAGTTTACAAACCATCAAGGAAATGTAGAATAGTAGAGAAGGGCTACATTTTGAAGTATCTAATCAACGTAGCCGCCATCTTGAATTCCGACATATTGGATGGAGGTAATTTTTTTCAAATAGCGAATGAGTTGTGTGACATATCAAACAATGTACATCCCAGAAAGTAATTCCAAGTGTCAAATTTGACCTATCTCTTACGGTGTTGGAGTCATCCTCACTGAAAATTTTCCGTTTGATAGGCCTATATGAATGGACCCCTAGTACGGCCTTGTTTCTCACAAACCGATAAGAAACAGAATCATCTTAGTACACAAATGTATAATGGTGGGGAGGGGCTACATTTTGGGGTACAGGGTTAACATGATCGCCATCTTGAAATCCGCCATATATGATGGAGATAATGTTTTTCAAATCAATTATATGTGTGTATATGGGATGATTGTTTCAATACGTACGAATACGATTTACAGTTGTGTATTACGGAACTCTTTGTAAATTTCGTATTTTAAAATATGAAGAAAAAATCTATAATGTAAAGAAGAATTATGATAATGTTAGAACAAAATCCTAATTGCTGTTCAATGAAAAACTAAACTGTAAATATTTTTTAATGGCAGAATGTGCCTAAATACCCTCAAACCGGGGTTAGATAAAAAGCTGTTCTCTTATGTAAAACCACTTCATCTCGTAGTCTGGAACAGAAAGGATTTAGAGCTAAAATAAAGAATTGCTTGTGTTTCCTTTTTTTTTTCTTTGTCTTGTTTCCTAGTCGTCCTTACACCCTACACCGTTTCTCCGCGTAGTGCTGGTGCACTACACCCTCAATCTCCACCTGATTCTGGAAGATTCTTTACATAATACTCGTACAAGTAGCAAGGTTGCATTTCTTATTAAAACGTTACTTTTCAGCATTCCAAATCCCACTGTTTACCCTTAAGAGCTAGTCGACGCACCATATTGTTGCCTAGTTATTACAGTACCATTAGATGATCCAGATCATCTTCCTTTAATCCCTATATTCAATCATTATTTCTGACATGTACATTTTAAAATATTCGAATTTCTTTTGCATGCTTTTGTTTCTAATATTTTTTGCTCGTTCTACATGTCTTATTTATGAACTTACACTACCATTGAGACATCTTTTGTGGTTTATATAGATTTACTGCAAAACTTATGGTTTACTAGAAATGATAAAAATACAGGAAGAATACTATTACTATTTCTTATATATTAGACCAAATCAGTAATTATAATGGTTATTACAAATTAGAAAGCAATTAATTAAAGAGTCTAATTAAATTGTAAATATATTTTGTTACATTTATTATTCTAAACAGTGCTGTGGGAAGTAATTATTGTTTCTCTCCAAACGTAAAAAACTGTAATAGAAATGTTTCTGCTTTTTCACTTTTCTATGAAACTATTAGTTTTGCTCTGGACGTCATCAGCCAGTCAAACTTCTAGATTTTCTAAATATGTCATTGGAGGAGTTTATTTCGGGAACATGTGGTTGCAGTACTGCTGTGAACAATTCTAACCATGTTGGTCCCCTTAAAATATGCACTCTCAAGATAGTATATCTTCCTAGTGTCACATAAAGTATAAAATGTATTCTCTAATCCTAGATTGCCATCCACTCTACACTCATGATTTTCCCACAAATTCTAGATGAAAATTTTTTAAAAAATCTAGACAGTGTGTTACATCTACAACTTTAGCAACAATATATTACTCTGTGAACAACATACATTATTGTTATTACCTTTTTCACAAAAAAAAACTTGTGTATGGTAAATGTTGAAAATTAACACAGAAAAAAATGACAGTCGACGTGACCCGGACTCGAACCCTGATCTCCCTAGCCTGCAACTGGGAGATAATGCCTCGAGTCCCGGTTAAAGTAACTGTCATTTTTTCTGTGTTAATTTTCAACATTTACCGTACACAAGGTTATTTGTGAAAAAGGTAGTAACATCTATTCTTTCGTACTGCATGATTACAGAAAGAATCCTCAACTAAAAATCCCCGCGTGCTGTGGAGTTCCTGGGCCTTGTAACAAGCAATGAGGAGCTGGGTTAGAGTCTAGGCGAGAGGAACATTCCATATACGCAGAGAATTGACAGCATACTTAGTCAACTGGGAAATTCGAATTCGAGTCACCGTAACGGTGATTGTCAATTTTCTGTGTTCATTTTGAACATACATTACTATTACTTTTTGCGAATGTAAGATATTGTTCATTATCTCCATGTCAGCAATTTTTGATGAGGAGCCCATTTTAATTTTGATAGACTTATGTAAAATAAATTGTGCCATTTTTAACAACTTTTCTGTATATTATTTTGGTGTTTTCTATTTCTAAATTCAGATACCAAAATTCAAACTGAACTATAAATGGCACCTAAACTCTAGTTATATTATGCAGTGTTTTACCTACAAAAATGGGGGCTCGAATGCAAGTTTGGCTTTTCGGTGACAAATGAATGACTAACGACCTTGAAGACCAGAATAAATTATTGACTTTCAACGTTTTGTCCGGATCAGCAAAATTTATTATCGTTTAACGATTTCTTATCATGTGAACGTATTGATTTAACATTTACGACATCATAAATAAATATTTGGTAAGGGAAGCCGAGAAAAGACAAGATTTCCGTAAAATATGAATACTCTATGCATTTGTGATGTTGCTTTGTTGAAAGTTTGTGTGTGAGTGACAGGAACCAGACGGATAAGACAATAAGAAGTGTAAACGGTTGGTCTGTTTTCCTCTGCTTCAGAACCAATTCCACTTTCCATGCCAGAAAAAGCTGGTCACCGTAGAAAATGTCCCGAGTGTGTTAGATCAGGAGACTAATCTCGTTGGATTCGCGGGTCTCTTGTTGAGAATCACTGGTTTCTAGTGTAGAGGAGGACATCGCAAATAGAAATAGGTATAATTAACTCCACTTTCTTCAGACAATACGCTATCAACAGACTAGTAAAGTATCGTACTTCTGAAACTTGTTCTTTCTAATTATTGTATTTGGTATCACTAGTAGCTAACTGTTCTAGAGGAAAACGTCTTTCTCTCAGTACATTTTACACTCTATTTTTGCCTTCCTTCGTCGACGCTATGAAAAGGAGTACTAATGACGTAAGTAAAGATGTTCCCTGAAAGGCATTCGCTTGGCTTTCAAAGGTAATTTTGGATGGAGCTTTCCATAGTTGCTGGAAATACCCAACAAAAGAGTACACGATTTGTTGACCTGCTATATTTATGTCTTGAAATTAGCAGACAGTTTGATCGAGGGGAATAACCGTGTGGAAAGTAGGGAACTGACCTCATTCAGAAGCTTCCGCTAAGACCATGTCAAAAACACATACCTTGCGTGAGTCTCAGTAAAAGAAAAGAAGTCCTCTTTTATCTTTTATTGAGCGGGAAGACCAAAGCTAAAGACCGTTATAAGGAAAGAGGTACAGAAGTATTAGATGATGTGACGTCATTTTCGGATAGCACTAATCAGCGAAAAATAGCAGAGAAGAAACGGAATATAACGCGCATAGTGTTTTTCGTTTTTTTTTTCATTTGCATTTGCATTCGCCCCAATCTGTGTATATAAATTGGTTATGTAAATTTTAGTATCAAGACAACGTTGCAAATTAGTTTTATTGTGCTTGTTCACACGCAGGTAAGTTAATAACCTAATGGCTACCCAGGGATGTTCAACTAAGATTAGTGCAAAATTCACAATATTTTATACAGATGGGCAAAAACAAATTTTTAAAACCCGAAGCAGTTACTTAAAAGTGAAAGAAAAATATCCGATAACTACGTTTTTCTTTCAAAACCCGATATTTGGTATTTTTACTCAAACTTTTAGTGACAGTGGTGGAAATATAGACCCGCATATCCCGCAAATACGGAACGGCACTAGGGTTTCTTTATGGGCTCCAAGTAGGTTGTTTCACTACTGAAACCATGTGGGCTTTGTGGTGGACAAACACCGTGTGCGTGGGTTTTCTCGGCGTTCTCCTGTTTTCTCGCACTTTCTTCATTCCACCAATGTAGATCATCATCATCCATCCAGCCTGAGCCAAGTTGCCTACAGGACTTAAAAATTAAATTCAAATTCCAAGTAGATTGCATCAGAAAGCGAAAGTTTTGGACACGATACTGTGAGCTACGCTGAGTAGGCCTAGCTCCATCTCTGTAATACTGGTTGTGTTCAAAAATATTTTGTGTGTGTTTTGTTTAAAGTTTGGTTTTCGGTATCTGTTCAAGGTCTTCTTCAGATGTGACAAAATATAACACAAGGAGCCTACACTTTCATAGAAGCGTATTTAAGCGAAAAAGTGGGATAAATTTCATACATGGATACTGACTGTAGGGTCTGAGCATTCTCTTTCACAATGCCTGGAATATGTAATTTGAAGTGTAAGACCTACCTGTATTCCATGTCTTTCCTTTCATTTGATTTAATTTACATTTATTATAAAATTTGTGGTGTAAGTTCCTCACATATCGGAAATATAACATGTCTCGGTGAGCACTGTTCCGGGACCAGGGAAGAAAAGGGTAGCGGCCAGGGCATTTGTCTACTACCATACCATTCGATGGTGCAGCTGAGCGAAATCCTGAAAGACTTCAGTTAGTGGTAGCAAGACTCGAACTTGCTTGCCGTTCTGAAGCCTGCAACCTTAATCTGCAGACCACGGAAGCTGGGTTTTAATGTCCTTGTATCCACAGTCTCTTTTACAATTCACGTTATTCTTTTTCTTTCTATCTGTCACTCTTTTATACTTAACTTAAATAATTTTAAAGTAATGAGTAAAAAAACAGGAACTTGCCAATTCAATTGAAATTGCAGCATCAGACAAGTACAGGAAACTTACAGTTTCACGAATACAACGAGTGAACAAGTAAAAATGAACTTCCAGCAGAAAATCACTCTCCGCTCGTAGATCGAAATAGGAATGGCCAAACGGATCATATTTAGGATATTCGGATCCGGGTTTTGGATATCCGAATCTTCCAGCCCGGATGCGGGTTTCGGTACCCGGATCTTTGGATCCGGATCCGAGTTTCGGATATGCCAATCTAGCATATCTGGGGCATCGACACATCATCGTATTCTTTCTTAATTCGAACGTATTTTACCACTGTAAGTACGTCCAAATTTTATCATCCGGACGAGTCCTTTAGAGAATAAAGTATCTTTTTACTTTACTATGATGGTTGAATGTTCCTGGAGTTGGCTAGGCTATGGAAGTCCTATTTCTGTCTTTAAAGTTAGTAGCATGTTTATGTAAACAGATAAGTTATTTATTTCATTGACAAGATGCAAGGTATTAAGATATGTTTATAAAGGTTACATATTGAATCTGAAAGCATCAGCAAATTGCATGTCTTAATTAAAAATAAAACAGTAACCTGATGTTCATAATGTAAGTGTTCATAATGTAACGTCCGTGACAAAAGTATTTTTTAAAGTAATCAGATTTTAGTTTGTGTACAAAAAGTAGGCTGTGTTGATATTTTAATAAGAGGTTGACTCCCTAACATGTAAATGTTTTAATTTGAATTTTTAATTTTTAAAAAGTAGATGGTTAGAAAGCCAGCTATAACGTCCGTGACAATTTGATTGAAATATCCGTGACTAAAAATCAGTGTATAAAAATTCAGAGACAGTGCTGTAATTAAATAATTAATTGGCATTCGACTTTAACAACTTTGGCGCAAACTACAAGTGTATCATAATGCTTTTCTGCTAAGGTAGAGACCAGAGTGCCACTTCAATTGGATAACCTGTGAAGTGAGTTGACTTTTTTTTTTTACATTCATGGCGGCACTTTTTCATCAATTGCCTCAATAGTAACACATTTAGGTCAATAACATTTTCTCTGTAGGACGATAATTATGTTTCACATTACTTCTAGTTATAAAAACAGACATAATTTTATTTTACTTAAAAAGAACACTCGAAAACTGAGGAAATGTAACCATGTAACCACAGATAAACTAGTTTAGTTTATCTGTGATGTAACATCGGTGACAACTGGAATCAGGGCTGGAATGGAGGGTACACGCGGGTACACGGCGTGTACCTACCTTGAAATTTTAGAAGGAAGCGTGTACCTACCTAAATATTAGAACAAAGCTGGGTACACGGTGGGTACACGCCGTGTACTCGTTTATTTGCAACCCGACACACAGTGATCCGAATTTAAAAAAAAAAAAAAGTTCGAAAACTGAAATGCCGGTTTTTTTTGATGAGTCTAAAAATGTCTGCCATAGGGGGATTGCTATGAGGGGCAAAAGATTGGGACATCCATCTTCGTCAAGATGTGAGTATACGTTTGAACTTGGCAAGTTCCTGTGAATACGGGAATGCAATGGTTTTGACAACGTAGTATAATACTGGAAACTAATTCGTTAAGTTTAATGCGCATGGCCACTAAAGGAGGGGATAAAATTGGGTTGGTATATCTTCTATACGAAAGTGTAGTGTTTTGAATAGATCGAGTAATTTTTGCTGTAATTTAAAGAGTGTGTTTCATTGATGTCCATTGTTCTTTATAGTTAATGAATTAAAAGTAAAGGAATCGAGAGGAGCTTATGAAACCACTTTTCAATTGTCGGCTAATCCTTAATGAATACAGTCTGTTTAACATCGACCACCTGCGCTTTGCACGTTGTTATTCACGTTTTCAGTGTTAAGTGAGGCTCGACAACGGAGCAATAAGAACATAGGTACGCTCTGTTACCCCTGTTTTGTCTCATTTCTCAGTTTGTGAATTTGAATTAGAATCTATGTATAGCCTTCAGGTCTCTCAGTTTTGTTGTGTCGTTAATATATTTGAAAGCAAGATCAGAATGATGAACAATTGGTTCAAGAAAAAAAAAAATGGAGACCGACACATACAGATTTGACCTTTTAGTTTTTCATGCCTGTATTCGATTTTTTAAAGGTAGATTCTCAACATTAGTTACAGATTGGACTTCATAGGATTTCCGATTACTAAAGATTAGAAACAAACTTTTGAAGAAAAATATCATTCAGGAGGAATTCCGAACAAAAGTTAAAGTCTTCAAGCCTGGATTCAGAACCAGAAATGATGTGAGCATGGCTAGCTATTTCTTGCCGATATCTGTATCTGCATTTATCAAAGATTTATTAAAGTCATCATCAGTGCGTGTGCCGTTATTTTGAGGGATATTAATTCCCATTATGAAATAAGTGTGGATATTTTCGGCAAGTACTGCGCCGAAATTGCAGAAACATATGTAGCATTCTGCAACATGTAATCGCTACATGCTAGTTTCCGTTCCCAAAATGCTTATTCATGGCTCTAGTGTAGTTCGAAAGTTCATTATATCGATATGTGAGCTAAGCGAAGAAGCTCGAGAAAAAAGTAAGGTACTATAGAGAGCGCCACTCGCGGAAAGGTTCCAGAACGAAAGGGAATACAGATTTATTTACGCGATTACTATTAAGCTCAGACCCCTCTCTCAACTTCTTTGTTCCCATTAAATTACTCTTAGGCTCAGAAGACCTTTCGTTGATCAACAAGAACCACTGGAAAGGAGATAGTGAAGACGAGTTCGAGAATAGGTAAATTAGTATGACTGTCTCAATTACTTGCTAATTTTGACTGTAATTTTAAACGCTGACAAATTTTGATTCAAGAGAAAGGCTATCTATTTAACTCCTACTGTATTTCACAATTCTCAAAACTTTCTCAATCCTATAACTGTCTAGTCAATTAAAGGAAAAGGTGTGAATGATATTGAGGTGTGAAAATTTTCTCGTTCCATCCAGAGTTTGATTATTGTTTTTAAACTACCCCAGTAGCACATCAATATCGTAATAACTGATCACCTGCAATGCACGAAAATGACATCAATATACCCAACCTTTTTTAAAATTTCGAACAGGAATTTTTAGAAATATAGGTTTGTGCCTATTTCGACTTGATAAAGCAGAAGTCTAAAGACACTTGTCGTGTTGGAACCGCTGCGGGACTTGACCCAACCTTTGGGTGATGAAAGATTGCAGCATCTGTCGGTGGCATGAGCATCATGGTCGCCATCTTTGATTCAGCTCGAAATTTTCAAATATGAAAGGAGTCATACGACATATCGTTTTAGGCTAGCTTGTTCCTAGAAATTGAAATATGAGGACATTGGGAACCTACGTTTATTTGTTTGGGGATAGAGGCTCTGAAATTGATCATTTGAAAAAAAAATGATTGTAGTTAGCCTATTTGAAATACCGTCGGTAAAAGTATGCATAAAACTATTAAAGTACACACTTACGTATTATAGGATTATACTATTTAAACAATAAATTGTTTAATGCAGCTGACAATATGCTTATATTTTTGTAAATGAAATTAAACATTGTCACAAAGCAAATCAATTGATATACATGCATCGTATGCAGTACTTTACGCATGGAAACATTTAAATTCGAAAGAGAGTGTCAGATATAAGAACTCGCAAAATGAAAGCAGCAAATGAAACATGCCGTCTCACTTTCCCAAGAGTTACAAAATGAAGTAAAAATATTCTTAGTTTTGGTACTTCTTTAGCCCTGTTCGGACCAACTGTCAATTAAAAGTAAGGAACCCTTCTTGACACTTACTCGATATAACAATCTTTAGACCATAGTTCTATTATTTTCTTTGTAAGTTTACCAGTTGTGCACATAGAATCCTATGGAGAACGTTTGTTACTGCAGCGATAAACTTGCGAGCTTCGTAAGCCACAGAGTAAGTAAGTAAGTAAGCTACAAACAAGTATATTATCCGGTAGACCTCTTAATGAACTAACAACAACAGTACATAGCCAAATCTATTCTTATTCTCTTGTAAGCAAACGAAACGTGGAGCATGCAAAATTCCATCTGGTGATGTTATAGGTTGAATGGTTTACGAGTGCGTTAGTAAGTTAACACTGGGAACATGTACTGGATTACTTCGCTCTCCCCTATGTGATATTGTCCGTAGAGTGAAATTCATAAGTGAAACCTGAAGGATCAGTGTGAAAAATTAGCAGATCCTACCTATTTTCTATATGTAGTGTGGACACTAGTTAAAGTATCTTTTACTTTAGGCTGTGCCTTAAATTTTCTGATGTTGGCTCGCTCGACGAAAGCCTATCGCATGGCCCCTTGTCTCGCTTTGCATCTATGGAGTATGAGGTAATCTAAAAGACATGGTGTACACAATCAACGACCTACGCCATATCCATCAACGGATTCAGCCCGCTGTTGAATCAGATGTCACGGCCCATGAGAATTATAAAAAAGACTGGTTTGTGTGCCCGCCAAAATTGCACACTCCCTGGTTTTGTGTGCCCACCAAAATTGCCACTATATTTAGCACATGTTGTAGAACGTCAAATCCCAAATTTTAAAATTCCTATCTTCTAAACAAATAAACTTAGGTGACAAATGCAATTTGAATTTCTGGGGACAAACTAACCTAAAACGATGTATCATGATTCCCTTCATATTTGAAACACTCGAGCTGAATCCAGGAAGGTGGCTTTCAAGTTGGCGACCATGATGCTCATAGCACCGAGAGATGCAAATCTTCACCTACTGTCATTACCCCAAGGTTGGGCCGGATTCCCGCAGCGGTATCAACACAACAAGTCTTCAAACTTATGGTTTACCATGCAGAAATAGACACAAATCCATATTTCTAAAAATTTCTTTTCAAAATTTTCTAAAAGGCTGGGTCTATGGATGTCATTTTCGCGCTTGAGAAGTGAGAACCTAGTGGAGAAAAAAGATTTAATGTAAATATCGGCTGATCAGATGATGTAGTTCTCCTGTAAGAAGACTTTCCGTGTGAGTAGAGACGACATAAGCAATCATTGCTATCTAACCGAGCAATGACATTCTGTCTCACTGGTAACAAACGAAGTTGCCATTTATCATTGGTCTAGGAAAATTGAAATTTTGGTTATCGCGTGTCCCAGAAAAGAGTGGCCGAAAATTTATGAAACAGCGTGTACCCAAGAAACAAATTGGCATTCCACCCCTGACTGGAATACATGTTAGATTAATATTCAAACCAATGTTGCATGCATAAAGCTGTTCTACTTGTACACAATAGTTTCTAGCTAAAACAGTTGAAATAATAGAAACACCATTTACGACACTTCATTCCATTTCTGTTATTAACCATTATGAAATGCACACAACTACAATATAATATTTTACACATATTGACGATATTTCAGTAACGTCTCGTCCAATATTCATGAACTAATCTCTAACACATACTTCCAACTTAATACACATAGCAAATAAGCATATATTATTATCATTAGTTTACCAGTAAAAATGCCAATTAACGTGGTTAAATGTCTGTAATATTTTAAATAAATATATCCCTTTTCTGGTAGACATTAATCAGTAATTTATCAATAGAAGAGACAAAGACTAACAATCGAATAATACTCATCCTACTATCAGTCACTCTCATCTAACCTGAACTTCAACACAAAACAATCACTCACAAGCAATAATAATACTATTAGCTTAGTTTTTTCGATACTGGACAGTAGACAGTTAGTGTATGTAACTTTCTGTGGAACATTCCTTGAGGCAACTGGCATCTCAATGGGAGACGACTATTTGCAACCGAGTAATGCACCATGTGAAAGAACTCAAATAATCACATAGTGGTTCCAGGAGTTCGACAGTAAATTCACATTACTTCCATGACCACCGTATTCTGTTCTGATCTCAATCTGATTGGGACCTTATGGGATGAGATGGCATGGGTTGTTCGTGTTCAAGCACTGTCTACGTGATTTTCAAGACTATATTATCTGCCTAGAATATTATCTCTAAGGCTGTAGTCCTGCCAGATCTCATTATTCGGGTATGTCACTCGAAAGTTACGAGAACATCTCCAAAAACTTTGATTCTCGTAAGCTTAGAAAACTATAGAAACAGTGAAAATCTATACTTACCCCCCCCCCCCAACTATACAGAGGTGTCTTACACATGAAACTACAGTATTTTTCGTAGGAAAAGATATAACCGTCAGTTTACAGGATGAAAGAAATTGCATTTGGTGCAAAAAAGTTCTATCCAAAAAACTGTTTCGTGCAAAATAATTATATCAATTTTGAATTATTTTTATTTACATCTGCTCATCGTGTGGTGTGTAATTTTTGTTATATATGTCTGGCGATATAACAGTGAATGTGGATAGAGAGATGTTGTAAGTTACTTGAATTTGAATAAATATGGAAAATACCGTTGACGTGGTAACAGTTACAAAAGGAAATTTTGGTTCCAGGACGGAGCAGCGTATTGAAATATATCGGGAAAGAAAAAACAAGGTATAATTATCCATTTGCTTCTTTTACTTGAGAGGAAATCCTGATCTTGCAAAATTTTGGGAACAATGAACAAAGGACGTATTTCATTATTATTTGGGCTTCCGGCTTAGTTACAAGAGATGAATTAGAATCTATCTTGACAGAGCATTTGAATAGGATCACCAAATGGGTATCTACAATTTTCACTTTGGGCATTCCCCAAACTAAGGAATCTCTAGATAGGATTTCGAATGCAATCAACTCAGCGTCTGAGGAGATATTTCACTTCAGATTAAACATACTACAATCTACGGATGGCCATCTCTACGTGGGACAGCAGCCTTTTACTAAATATAAAAAGAACAACTCAAAAAAGTAAGGCTCTCATAAGAATTCTCACAAATAAACTTCTAACACGTATTATTATAGGGAACATTAAAACTTCAAAATTCTAATTACTTTTGATATATCTAATTAAATTTTCATATCAAATAAGTACGTTCGTCATCTGGGTGACAAATAGAAGTATGAAGAAGACTGCAGACCAGAAAGAGATTAATTATGTTACGAGCTCATACGATACCATTTCCTCACATATTTAATCCTACCTCATACCAAAAACTGACTTAATTCAAATATGTGGCTCATATAATTAATTCATTTATTGTTCACTTTTTGTTCAGTTCTTTAAATAATTAAGTAATTAACTAACAGTATTCCTGTGCAATTCGGGTACGCAAGTGCTCTTTAAAGAACGAAATCTAAATCAAATAAATAACTTACAAATTATCATTGTGCCTTTTCAGATATCCGGTTCTTTAATACAAATACAATTTAATATTCAAACACATTCTAAATTAAATCAAAAGGACAAAAGTGGCTTAAAATAGCCAGAAGTCCCGCCGTGGTGACCCCTTTTAGTGGGCCCATGGCAAAAGTGGCCCTGCGGGCCCATACTACTTGATTACAAGACATTTGTTCTCGCGAAATAATTCTTCATCCAGAACAAAACTACACTATTTTCAGATAATATTTTGACTGTGTTTATTTACTCTACATACTGAGCAATTAATAACCTGAAATACAGATTTTTACAGAAATGCACACTACTGAATGCCATTCAAACAGCATAAAGAATTAAGTTTATGAAAAAGAAACTGTGGAACGACGTATTAAAAGTTTCAGTGGAGCCGTTTCCCTTTAGTGAGAGTGGTTCTTTTATTTCACTTCCTAAAAGAGGATGCAGTCATTTGTTTCTGTTCCTGCAACAACAAAATCTTGGAGGCCGATGTCTGAGCTCAAAGTAAGAGATATTCATAATATTTTTAAAGTTAATCAACTGAACAGCAGAGAAGATCCAACACTTGTCTTCTACAGGGAACCACAATAACCACAAACCATAATGTATTTCATTGTATCCCAAAATAAGTCTTTTGTTACTGTAGTCTTCTGTGATAATATCTTATTTTTCATGTCATGCTGTAAAACATATATTAAATGAATCATGTATATGCTTCGTAATGATCACTGTATTTTCATAATTTGATACAACTGTCAGTAGTAACAAGACACAATGCTGGCAGGCAGTTTTTTTAGCGTAATT
>JAGDQP010011776.1:658-52121 GCA_022664845.1 Lepisma saccharinum
GTTTCCTCCAGTAATAATTTTGTCAATATGTGAGTTCATCAACAGCTAAAATTTTAGACTATTCATGTTGCCTACAGCTAACTTACGTTATGGATTGGTAACGGGAAATCAAATTGATATTCATGTAGCAACTTAATCACCAAACTAACTGAATTTGTAATTTATTTTATTTCGTATACGTTTTACTCCTTTAATCAATTTCGTATTTTACAGTGAAAGGTATCGGGAGAAAACGAGGAATGTCAATTCTAGCAATTTTGTGCTGTATAGCTCATTCTGTTGGGGAAAATTGAAACTTCAAAACTGTCAAAGAAAGAAGGAAACCACTTCTAAATGTCCACAGGAGACAATATTACCTTTGTCAAGCGATTAAGGTATTCAAACTTGATTTTCTCAATAAACACTTTTTGGGACATATCTTGTTTTCTCCCGTTACTCTTAGCGTATTGTGTAGACTGCGTACGTGGTCAATAGATGAACATTGTTACTGTTAAATAGGAAATCAAGTCATCGTTTGTCTTTGTTATTATTTTGACAAGTTTCGACTCAATTCTTTAGAAAGTATTTTTACTGTAGTCTTCTGAGCATATTAAAATTTACGTTCTCAAGCCTTGTTTCTCTTTCAAAAGTATAAATTAAAAACTGATGGAAGTGTAATAAAGGAATCTGGTCTTGTAACCCAATTATATGTAGTAAATATTTTATGGCACATAATGTTTTTAGTTTGTTATGGAGTATCATGACCAACAAATTTACTAAATAAAAATCAAAATGTTACTGCTCGATGTTAGAAATACAATTTATCATTCAACTGCGTATTAAATACACTCTGTTAAAGCACAACACAACGTTTCGACTACGTCTGTAGTCTTTATCGAGTGTGCAGAATATTTTTTTTTTTAAATATGTGAATACTTATTGTTGCTAGACCATATTTAATTGTTTTATAAGAACGTTTTTTTTTTTTAATTCTATACATGTTGATGACGGTTACCCATTCTTGGTTTAAACTTCCGTATTCGTTTTCATTAACATTATTCGGAATGTAGTAAATGCGATATCCTTCTCTATACACAATAAATGTAGCAGGAATGATCTGTATGTGCGTCTATTGAATTTCGTGTTGAAGTACAGTGAAGAACTAACGTCATTTAGTCCAGTGTCCGATTTGTACAATTTTCAGAGAGATTTTTTCTCAGAAAGTAGAATACCGTTTTTATCCGTTCATATCCCTGGCTTGGAGGATATTTCAGAAAGCAGAGCCAGGGAAGAGTTTTGCATAGAAGTTTAAAATTCCTTCCATGCCTCGCTACAAATCGTTGAACACTGATTTAGTCATTACTGCTCAACAGCAGATTGATTTAAAAAGGAATCTATCACCATTGCAACAGGTATTTGTTTACTATATTTGAAATCGCAATAAAAGAATCCACCGACGAAATATCATCCTTGAGATATGGAATAGTAACCAACAAGTAGAAAAATCCTTAACAATTTTCGACTCCAGATGAAACTTAAATTATTTTCTTTAAAAAAGCGCATAAACTTATTTCTAAGTAATAAAGTCTATTTCTTTCCTAGGCTCAAAAAAATATTTTTTTTCTCCTAATTTACTTATTTAGTTAGTACTAGACTGTGCTACCACGTAAGCGGTCTCTTTAGGGTATCGCTTTCTTTCCTACTTTCCATCATGCATGTCTGTGGGTTCTTCGAGATAATGGCTAGGTCTAAACGATTCCACTAACTGCGTCAAATTGTAAGACATTTTTCACAAACGACATCATTTTCAAAACATGAAAATTAATTGAAGTCCTGAAACTTGAGTGACTTCATTATTTATTACTATTTCCTAAATATTGATTGGGTCTGCAATCTGTCGAATTCTAAGATTTTGCCTGGTATGTAATACATTTAGAAAACCTGAAAATTAGTCCGAAGAATACGAAATTTCCAAACATAACTTCCTAATTTGATTAAAAATTAAAATTGGTTCGAAATTTACAGTAAATTCTAAAACCGTATTAACCGATAGCATTTTTATACGCAAATATGACTTTTGGCAAAATGCTGGAAACTTAGAAATTTAATTAATTCCTCATCATCAGTATTCCACCAAAAGCAGCAGTTCCTTGAAGGTAAGCTAAGCCTTCTCTGTTCATCCCGATCTTGCTCTATCCTTTTTATCTCAGCATTTGATTTATCTTCCTTAATATTGTCAAGGAGTTAGATTCATTTTCTTCCTATACTTCTCTTTCCCTCAACCATCCATTCAATGGCATTCATCAGTACACATTCTCTGTGCATTCCTCAGTACACATTCTCTGTGCATTCAATGTCCTCTTGCTCCTCTTCTTTATTGTCTCCAGGATTTTTCGCCTCTCGCCTACTCTCTTCAACACTTCATTTCTCATCTTCTGTATTCAGCTGACTTGTCCATTCTATTGTTCTCCATGTCCACATTTGAAATGCATCGAATTTTCTTTCTTCGTTTCGTAGACTGCACGTTTCTTCTCCATACAACACAATACTATATACAAAACATTTAATTTATCTCTTCCTCAACTCTTTGTTCATCAATCCGCAGAAGAGTGAACGCCTGTTTCGCCATCGCTATTCTCGCCTTTATCTATTTTTCACATTCTTACTTACAATATTCCACAAATACGTGAGGCTGTCGTAGGTTAACGGTGTAGACCATCCCCACCATCTTGGTACGCTCTTTCTATTGGTTTACATGGGAATTGTTTCACTTGTCGTATATCTCTCAAGAGCATAATTTTTAACTTCTGTTTTCGCCTAGTTTCTCGTCATGTTATCTTGCACTCGTGCTATTTTGTAGAAATGCAATATTTTACACACGAACAGTGTATAATTTCCACTTGACATATTGTGATTTTTATAACAAACTATAAATAATACATTATACTTATATATTTGAAGAAATTTCACGAACCAAAACTATACAAGAATCAAAATAACCTCCAAGACAAATTCGTGAAAGCGGAACTTCAATATTCTATTTCTGACAGGCATAACATGAGTAAAACAATTCCCATTTCCATGTCTATCAATGAAAAGTGCGTACCAAGATGGCGGACCTGATCTACATCGTTAAAAAGAAGTGATATGTATAGACCCTATTCTATATATATTCTATTACGCATTTCATATGCAGCCGGGTAGCCGAGCGGGATGCGGAGGTAGGCCATCGGCTTGAAGGTCCCGGGTTCGAGTCCCGGAAGGGGCATGGATGTGGATTTCAACACTTAACAGCTAAAGGCGAATCGTGACGGGCCGAAGTCCCAAGTTACTAGACTGGCCCATATAAAAATAAAGTTTACCAAGTTTTTTTACGCATGTTATTTTTTCGTATTCATTTAAGTCGAAAACTTCCTCACATTGATATGACCCTGTCCTTCAGAAAGTAACAGAGTTAATAATTCAATTCAAGGTTGATTTAAGAAAGTTAAATGAAGAAAAAAGTAGTTTATTTATTATTGTTTATTTAACAAATGTTTTAAATAGAGTTCAATGGTTGGAAAAGGTCTTAAAGGCCATTGATTAATGTTTATATTATTTTTGTATTTATTGGAGTTTCACAAGGAGGACGCTCGATGTAACTACTTTTGCTAGCGAAAAATTGAAGTGAGCATCTTTTTGTATCGGGAAAAAATGTTGGTTTTGTTATATTATGAATTGCATGTGATTTTATTTTGCTAAAAGGTTATTTGTTTCAGAAAGGAAACTAATTGTATAAATAAATTATTACTTATTATCTTGCAAACTAGTAAGTAGATCAGATGCATAATCAGATAAGTATTGCATATAGCCTGTGTCGGGAACAGCATGTAGAGGTGGTTATATTTTTAATTAATTATATTTTTAATCCTCTATTGAAACAAATATTTTTTCTTTGTCACCTTGTGTTCATCTTCATCTAGTTAGACGTAGTGGAGAGCTTGGCTTTGGTCCTTGAAGTTGCTGAAAACACTGACAGGATCATTGTTTGGGTATTCTGCTACATTCAAGTATACGTCCCACTACGTGCAGTAGCTCTGGGGCACGCCTTATCTTCAGGTATTGTCTTCTTTTACGTCCAAGAACCGGAACACTGACCCTGTTCCAGAGTCTTTATATTAATCTATCGCACAGCGACGATGGAGTTAGCTGCAAAGGGCAAATTATTATTATTATTATATATATATATATATATATATATATATATATATATATATATAATACACAGCCATATTCAATCCACTACTGCATGAGGCCTCTCCCGGAGGGAGGAGGTGGTCTACTGCTCCCACGCTGAACAGACGTGTTGGGAGAGGAGAGCCGAAGCCCTCAACTGTGATCGCTACCTCTTTATTCAGGTAGCTCCCCAATTGGCCTCACGACGCTGGGTGGACGCCGCACAGGCAACACCATTATATATATATAGACGAAACGTTTGACAAAGAACCTACCGTTATACCATTGTCTGAGAACGGATTGTTGTCTATTGTGTTTTCCATTTCACCGTCAATTTATCAATGAAGAAAAATAATCAATTATGCATTTCATTAACTCAGACATGGAATATGGTAACATTGACAGTCTTTACGTTACAAAATAACTTTGTAACGCCCCAAGCAACTCTGACGGTAGTCAGAACGTGTAATTCGGAAACGCCATCAATAAGCGTGGAAACCCTAGCCTGGAAACCATCCCGACTGGCAGACGTCACCGTAATATTCTCCGACCCTGCATTTACATGAGTTACAATTTTTGCCACAAACGAGGGCGGAAAAAGATAAAATAAAATCTGACTTCAATAAATAAAATTAAACCAAATATAGATCTACTCAGCAGAAGCTCAGACGAATGACCGAGACAGCGAAGGCAGGTATAACCAGACACTACCCCAAATCGGACTTACATTCGCTCAAATCACTTTGGACCGACGAAAAGCATGAATGGTAAACAGGACTGGGATAAAGACAAGGAAAGGTCAATTGAAATTGGCAGAAACAGCCCACAAATCACTATTCCATGTGGTTGCCAGCACGGCTTACTAATGTAAATGAAATAGCTAAATAATATAGAACATTAAATTCAATACAGTTATGCCTTTGGAAATATGACTTGTTTCGGTGCCTCACTTATTTTTATGTCACGAGCCGGGCCGCTACTTCCTTACACTCCTCACTCACTACAACGAGTAGGGAGGATAAGACTGCATAAGTGCATATTGCTGAAAATATACTTGTCCGCAGTGTTCGATTTGTTATGAACTACGAAGAGGGGATTCTAAGAGTAGGAGTTGCTTATAAATTTCAATCTACTACCTGTTATGGTATAGATAAAAAAATATTTTGTCCCTGGTTAACTGGCGTGCAATCGTAAATTTTTCACTCCCGTGAATCACTCCCGGACGTTTCAATTTTTACCATATGTCATACCAAAAACTGTGAAGTGAGGAATAGGCATAAAACGAAATTGTTAATTGGAACATTTTTTCTCCCAACAACGTTCCAGTGCGTTCCAGTACCAGTACACCTCTGCCCTGGTTGGGATGATATTCAGAGTAAACGAGGGATAAAATCCTCACGAACCAGGGAATATCCCTTGTATCCTCCCCCCCCCGACAAATCGAACACTGCTTGTTCACTAAGAGGAGTAAGGTGAACAATTTAGATTTGTCTCTAAATAAGATTTACACTACCAAAAAAGGATTTCCTGCGTCACCTAGAGGAACAGGGAAGACGACAACTTACAAGTACATAAACTTGATTTTTATATAGGCTCAGTCTTGTAACTTGGATTTCGGCCTGTCACAATTCACCCTTTACCCATTAAAATCAACACTCATGCCCCTGCCGGGACTCGAACCCGTGACCTTCGAGTCGTTGGCCTACCGCCTTAGATCGCACGGCTACCCAGCCAGGACTTACAAGTACATGTTCCTCAAAACTCTGAAGGAAATCCTCACTCACTACATGAAGAGACAAAGATATATATTTGGACATTCTATTGAAAATAGAAGGGCAGTTTTTTTTAGACATTTCCTCTGTTATACCACACAAACGCGGGAATAGTATCTGAACTAATAATATCGTCGCTCCCCGATGAAACGTCATCAGGCAGGGAGTTCATACCTCAGAAGCAGGGACTTACGCAGAGGGAAGGGGGTCCGTAGTCCGAACCCCCAAACAATCAGATTTTATTTCTGAAATTTGTATAAGTTTTGGCAAAATTACATGCATTTTACGTAAATTTCACATTCAGAAAAGCCTTCGACCCCCTCCCCCCAAATCAACTTGTGAGTACGTGTCTGCTCAGACGTAACGAACTTAAAAGAATACTGTCCATCACTTAAACAAATTGTTTAAATGAACAAATTTCACGTACAAAGGTATCACAGTTTGAAGCAGAACGTTAAACACAATAGGCTAATCAGATGAAATAGTTACTGTTCAATATATTTTAAATTGACGTAGGTTTATTTTTATTATTTGAATCATTAGGTTTAGATATCAAGAAGCGCAAAAACTTGCGCCTACCGCTGCAATACTTTGTTCATATGATCATAAAATAGCAATTTTTTTTCACATTTGAAAGGTCATTTTATAGGTCACATTTAGGCCACCAAGTTCCGAGCCCTAATAATAATAATCAGTAAAACAAATCATTAGCCAGTGACAAAATCATAAGAAAATACATATTTACAGACGTATTCAATTTTGTTTGGACATTTGCTTCTGGAATATTTAGTTTGTATGCTCAGTAAAATTTGCATTGATCGCAAGAAGGTGTGCACTGTTACCGACTGGAGCTCGAGTCGTCATAGCTG
Source organism: Lepisma saccharinum (assembly GCA_022664845.1). Taxonomy (NCBI): domain Eukaryota; kingdom Metazoa; phylum Arthropoda; class Insecta; order Zygentoma; family Lepismatidae; genus Lepisma; species Lepisma saccharinum. The sequence continues at coordinate 7,494 of JAGDQP010011776.1, forward strand.
TCAAAACTTTAGTAAAGGAACATAGCATGTATTTTCTCGTTTTTCCCGTTCATTTTTTGCAGCTGTAAACTAAATTCATCACATCTTCACAAAACTTAGCAAGAGCATTCTTCCACACCTTAGAAAGACGATTGAAAGGTCTCCACCTCTAACACTGTAGCCGTCCGTGTTGCCATCTTAGCCGTACAAACACAGTAGTATTACCGATCCAGGGTTTGGTCTATACTGTTGCAGTGTATGGGCAACAGCTGCAATTTTGCTTATCGTACTTACCCAATGACGAACTGTTACTTCTCTTCAATGATCCATCGTAAAGGTTTAATATTTAACATTGGTACGAGAATTAATTGCCTAATTCCTTTCTCCACGCACACATATTTAAATATCTAATATAACGATAGTTTTATTTGAAAAAACTTAACGGAGAAAGGGGACGAAAACTAACAGCGACTGCAGCGTTCCCTCTGGGCTATGGTAACCCGAAGTGAGAGAACGGCTGCAGAGACCTCAGTTTTGTTTTTCTTATTTTGCTGTCAAACCAGAATCGCTGTTGCCATAAGAGCAACAGTATACTCTTAACTCTGGACGTATAATAGTAGTAGTATATTAGTACTAATAGTAGTATTATAGCATTAGTAGTTTTCGCAGAACATGGCGCCAATAACTGAGACAGTTATAAATTGCCACAAAACGTTCGTAATTTTACTTTATTACGACTCTATATTATATTTGTCGGAAATTGTATTGAATTTTTATCTGTAATGTTTCCAAATAAACATTTTTGGTATCTACAGACAAATTCATATTCGGAATTAGTTTAGCGCAAATGGCGTCTGCTTCTCTGACGCGAAAGTTCCAGAGGTTCCTAAATTCGATAACCCACAGAAACCGTACTAATTAAGGGTCGAGAATGAAACTTATAGAGTTTGTTATAAGTATCTAACTCTAACAGTCTACCAAGTTTCAAGTTTTTTGAAGGAGGCTTTTTGAGAAAATAGCGCTTGAAGTGCCTCAATTTCCTATATTTCGCCCCTTTTGAAAGTCAAATACTAAACACGTAAGCGAGTGACCTAAGACGTGAACCGTTCTTTATGAGCTTCGGTATGCCTTTTGTACAATCAACATGAAAGAGCAAAAAAATTACGTTTCTAACCACGAAAAAAAGTACTTCAAACATTGCAATTTTCGTGAAAACCGCCATTTTGAAATATCGAGTTCTCGTTGGTGTGACGTCATATGTAGGCAATTCTTACGTCAATTCATTAAGAAATAACTATATTACAATGTGAAAGCAATCTCATGCTCTTACCTTTTACGTGGTGCCTGATATTTGTCCTGAAAATGTCTGAAAACACAAAATGACCAACAATGCGAAATTTAGGATAAAACTTGGCAACACTGCAACTCCTTTGGACATTTGTTTTTAGGGCGAAACAAAAGTTGGGGTGGTACTTCTATCTGGTTCAGCTACCCATAGAAATAATTTGAACAAAATCTGAGACTATGAGGGTAGAATTTATCTTTTCTCTGCATGGATTGGGATGGAACCTACCAGTAAGATAATAAATATACACTTTCAAGTATAGTAAAAGTGGCTCTATTGATCATGTTCAGTAAATAATAAAATGGATTATGAATAACAGAATCATATTTATGCATATATCGAAATGGCAAAATATCAACGTTCATGGTGGTTACGAACCGTTAGAAAGTACCTACTTTTCATCTTGTCTGAAAATACAGGTTTATGAATTTGAGCATCTGGGTTGTTTCCATTATTCAATTTTTGACATTTTTTATCTGATGGTACATCCGTTTTGGTCATTTCAGGAGTTCCAGGTGGGACGTAGTAAACTTTATATTTGATAGTTACGTTCATAATTGTACTAAGATAGGTGAATATGCTCGAAGAATAAAAGCATATCTAGTTCAGTTACTATCAATAAAAATAAGGACACCATTTCCAGTGTGTATGGATACGTTCTGGACGTCTACACAAAATAAACAAAATATATCAGAACTGAAATCTGTTGATGGTGGTGTAACTCGAAATCATCATTATTTGGATTTAGAAACAGAGGAAGTTTTCCTTCGAATAATACCCCACATCTTTCACGCCTTCTCTGACGACAAATCAAAAATCTTAGTACTGTCATATGATACTGATGTTGCAGTTTTACTAATACATTTCTGTGCGAAGATGACAGAAGTCGGTATGAGTGAATTCTACTTCAGTAGATCAACCACGAATGTAATTGCATCGCCCCAAACCCAAGATCACAAAAGAGGATCACACAGACAAATAGGGTCGCCAGGGGCAACGCATCTAACCTAACCTCTAGCTCCAAACATTTTCTACACCCCAGACGAGCGGCGCAGAAATGCCTTCAAGATCTAAGAATATCTGGGAACGAGGATTCCAGATCCTTGTGATAGCTGTGAAAAAACAATAATTTAGATCGAGGGAGGAAATACCGGTAAGGCGACACCTCCAATCTTTTAATTAGATCGTCGGTTCATACTCTGAAGTACCAGCTGGTTCAGATTAGCGATAGATTAAGAAAGAAAACGCAAACCTTTACTTGGGAACAATCTCAAACGATAATACGCATAACGACTCATATGTGACTCATACTATGTCTTTACTCACTTCGAAGTCTACAGGGTGGCAAAAGACCATGTCTTACCTTTACCTTAGTAGGGCCCACGCCTGTAATCTGGAATCGCAATTCCTGAAATAAAGACGAAGAACACCAACGAATGACGGTCGCAACTCAATCTAAGCGTCGTGTTATAACGCACAAATGCAAATAACATCTATTCATACAAATCGCATGCTAGAGTCACTTCATATGTCAACGCAGAAATAAACAGTAATTCAATATATGCAGTTCCTTTCCCAAGTTACCACATCTCAGCTGGCGAAAGAATCCTACCAATGGCCTACGGATTTATGAACCAACCTAATCTAACTAAAAACGCATCACTTAAAACGATAGGTTTACCGAAACAGAACAATAATTCAGTATCGATTGCTGTCAACTTCACGTAACGATTCGTAGTTAAATTCCAATGAATATCATGTCAAAGATTAAATAAATCACTGCGCATCATAAACATTACTATACACTGTATATGGATTATCAACTAATGCCTTAATCGTACCTAATTTACTGAGAGGTTTCTATACTACTTTCAGTGAACAGAAACACAAGATTGTTTGGAGAAATATAAAAATTTCCGAATTCCAATTTATTACACCGAACTTACATAATGCACGCTTTCGGATATGATAATCTCATAAGAATCACAACAAAATTACTGTGAAGTTGAAGGAACAAACAAATTTGAATCGTCTATCTGGTGTACATTGAATTAGTTAAGCAGAAATGAAAGTTGCGTTGTCAGAAATAAATGTCCATAATTTCTATAATAATTAATAAATCTTGCTGATATTTTCACAAATTATTCCCAAAACATTGTTCTTTAATTTAGAAAAGCTTTATCACATTATTACTTACAAGCATGAAGTTTTTGTCCAAAATGCATCGTATAGAAAGAATCAAGTTTCGTTATTAAATGCGTGACGTCATTACAGATGATTACTACATTATACAAATGAAGTTCTAAATAAATCTTGAATAATGCAAAATAATAATATAAAAAATGACTTTTTTATCGGAAAATAGTGGCTGGAGTTGAAACCAAGATTAAGTAATCATGCCGTATTGTGTTAAATTTACTATTAACATCAAAAACAGTACGCTAAAATGGTCGAAGAGACATATGGCTACTTTGACTAGGTAATGAAAATATGCGGTAGCTGTCAAACATTGCTAACCGGGAATTTCGAAAGGATGTAGAAAACTGGAGACGAAAATTGGCATATGATTATTGAAATCTAACGATCCGATACTTGTAATGTAAGAATTCAGTTAATAGCGGCCCCATATTGAAATTTAGAACATACCGTACATTTTGACAAATAATCTTAAAACCAAAATATTAAATTTAATGAGTTGAAAATCTCGTAATAATGATGTCACTGAAAAGTCTCGGTAGCAGCTGTATCGGTTTTAATTCTTCTTAATACGAACAATATATATTTTCCGGTATGGACGAAATCAATCGAAATATTTTCAGAACATATGCAAAATTTGGCGTTTATATTTACCACTCGTAGATAAGGCTTAGGAAGTACAGATGACGGAAAGTCTATTCTTCTAGTCATTACAATTGGAACTGAACTAACATGGCGTGAGAGAGCAATTCTCCCAGCAAACGGAGAAGGAGGCTGATTAACACAAATCAGCAAAAACCAAGTCACGAAGCACTGACTAGGGTCCAATTAAAAACAAGCACTAGATCCAAGTCATTGCTGCGTGACTAACGAAAACCTGGATGGATAACGATTAAACCCCAAAGCGAAATTTAAAACGAAACACGCTAAAAGATTGACTAAAACCAACCAAAGAGAATGGGCTAAGGAGAACACACAGAAAGGAAACAGAACGTAGACTAAGGGCTAGTTCCTCATTGTCCAGTTATCTTTCCAGTTAACTAACTACTAGTTAAAGTTAAACTGAACTCTAACTTTAATATCCCTTTTTCATTTGCTGTTTATCTGCTGGTTACTTAACTTTTGGTTAGTGGGAACACTGCGACGGTTGGCAATGAATTTCTACTATTTCGCCATCTAGGGAGTTGTTCAGGAATTATGAAAACAGTAGAATAGAGGATAGCGCAGTAAGTTTTAAACAAAATACGCATCAAATTCGCTACTTTAGAAATATGAATGTTTGATTGCATTAAGAAATTTGTGGAATAAAGAAATAAGGTAGTAAACACACATATGTAAAGAGTTGAGTTACTATCTAAAAAAATACGTATATGTGACGCCGACCTGGTAGCCGTGTGGGTTGGGAGGCTACGTAAGCGACTCGAAGGTCCCGGATTCAAATCCCGGCTGGTGCATGGATCTGAATTTTTATTAGCATCGCATTCATAATCGTGACTGACCGAATTCAGTTACTAAAAATCGCCCATACAAATTTAAGTTTACAAAGTTTATTTTTTACGTAGGCGTGGCGGTTTTAGATCGCTGGCCCGCATATCCTTATACACTCTGGGAAAATAGATAAACTCCAGCTTCCGTGCTATATGTAAAGTTCTATATGCTTTATTTCCTTGGAAACAATTACCACACATACTTCTATAAACACCTACCGGAAACCCAGCTTCCAAAAAGTGCTACGAAAAGCTATATGCCATTATCATTTCATTAATATGAAGTTCATAAACATATAATAAGCATAGCCCCGTGAGGAGTTATCTCGAAACTTCGTCTTATGAATTACACGTATTTTGCCACAAAAAACACGGACAGTATCTCGGGCCAATCAAGAGGGGTTAGTTGAAGTCCAGTTCGATGCTTTTTTATTATACACGATGTACATGGGTTTCTAAAAATGCATGTATTAACCCCCAAAGCGGAAGAAACTAAATAGTCCCTAGCACCTTTCCCTATTTCTCTCTCATTTTATACCTTCATTTCAAAACTTACATTTAGGATTTGAACACCTCTAGGCACGTTAGGAATGTTACATTTCTCGCGTAAATTTTACGTTTTTTGCGGTCCATAAAGTAAAGTAAAGCGGAACTTAACAGGTAGTTCGAAGGACATGAGCGCGATTGCAATCAATGACAAGCAAGACATACAGTAATTGAAATTATTTATTTTTTCATAAAAGAGTTCATAGGCAGAGAACAAATTTCTTCGGTTCTTGGATGCGTTTTATTTCGCTCGGTTGCAACTAACAAAGTAATTAAGATTTTCAGTTTGGGAGGGTATAGCCAAAATTCGAGCTTGTAAACCGAGTTTTGCAGTTTTGTTCCTATTTATTTTTAATTGTAAAAAAAATAAGGTTTTTCTCAAGAATTTTCGGGGGTTACACATTGGGTGGTCTAACAGAATCTCTGTATTTATATACTTCACAGTAATTATAAAAAAACACACAACAGGTAGTCAGGGTTCATGTACTTCATGAAATTGAATATGGATGTTTTAACTTTTTTTTGTTACCCGTAACTAGTACTCTCGCAAGGAAAAAGGGATATGGTAAGGTGAAAAGTAGGGTAAAGTTTTTTACTTTTATTATTTTTTGTCATTATCACTTTATGAATATTATGTTTGCTTCATAATCATATGGATAAACTTCACTTTTGGAACCCCTACGTCCACCAGCTACTGATCAATGTGTACGTTCTACACTACTCATTCCCTTATAAATAATTCACGAAGTGGGGCAAATATATTTAATCATCTTGTTTCCATTAGCTTTATTATTTGCTGGGAAAACTTTACTTAATGACCCACAAAAAGATGTAAAATTTGCAGCACAAATGTAAGATTTCCAACGTGAGTGGAAGTGTTGAATTGCAAAATTTAACGAAGCTTCGAGTCATGGAAATATGACATGAGAACAAAAATTAGTTGGGACTGTTCATGTGGTTGCGTGTTGGGAATCAGCACATGGAGTATATGACAAACGTCATGCGCATCGCGTATAATGAACACAATTTTGTAACCTGACCTTAAATAATAGTATTCACTCACTCGACACGTAAATGATTTTAAGTAGAAAACATAACACGCCGAAGTCAAAGAGGACGATCGCATTATAACCGACCAGGTAATCGCAATTATTCACGAAATAATTACGCAAGCAATTGACAACTAAGGGTTTTTCTAACACAGTAACATGCCGCATATGCGTAGTAGACGAAACGTGAATGAGGAGCACGACGGATCTAATGATATCACACCTCAGACGTCCCCGACATTTGAATGAAGTCAAAGTGAATATCTCAGACTTCGTTTGACGAACGAACCGAATTGAAAGAACATGGTCTCCGAACAGGAGTAAATTACATACATTTTAACGAAATTGTGCTGTACTTTTTATCAGTAAAAGAGAATGTCATTACCCGGCAAGATGTCGGTGATTACGTTATAATATCTACTCATACGGAAAGTCGTCGTTTAAGGAATCATTTGCGCAGTCCTTGAACAATTTTGGAATATTTTATTTTGGATAGAGTTGATTTGAATTCCTCGATGGTAATATGCCGTCTCAGTTCTACTGTTAAAGCTATTGGAAATATGTATGTCTAGAATTCATTTTCCCACAGTTTTGGCAGCCTATAACGCCAAAACCAAGCACTTATGTACCCTCGATTGTCTGTGCTATTTTATTTTCTCTCAGAAATTTCATGAGGTAGGTTTGTCTGTTTTCATTTGCAGCACACTGTACGTCAGAAATTATTTTCTATGTGTCTGTCGGACTTTTCTCCAATTCTTGTGTTCAGAAAATTCTCAAGACTAACGGATAATAGGACTCCGGTTTTAGAATATTCTGAGAGTAAACGGAACTCATTTCATATAGACTGATCATGGTATATATTCATTACTGCTCGCTAATTTTCACGTAACAATTTAAATCCAGCTTATAATTATTTAGATATGATAGGGTTATTCTTTCAGAAGAAAAACGTATAAACTGAGAGAAAACATTTTTCAATAACTTTTATTTCTGATGAAAATAATAATCATGATAGTAATTAATCGCACTAGCAGCAGTTCTGGCTGCAGTAGTACTATTGGACGTGGTACAAAACTTTTGACTGGTGGTACAAAATGTTACAAAACTAGTGTAAATCTTTGACACAATTCTCGGAAAAATTCTTTGAGGTTAAGGAACAGACGTTAACTTCGTCCCTCACTTCGAATCGTCCATTAGTCGTTAATGGACGTAGTGGAAACATTTTTTGGTGATAGAAAATGGTACAAAACTAGTCAAATCTTTGCGATCCTCTTCCGAGTAAATTTCAAAATTGGGGAACAAGTTAACGTAGCTTATTAAATGCCAATTCTACATAAAGAAACAGCTTCATAGTAAAAGCCCTGGTTAGTGTTTTTTACGAAACAGTTAACTAACTTTTGACATAGTTGATGTTCCGCTCATTAAAATCAAACCAATGGAAGTCTACGCTTGTTAAAGTTCAAAAGAACAATGATAAATAATTGTTGCAATGTTCCCTTTTTTGATTGTTGTAATGTTTCCATAGAAACAAAATACAGTTTTAAAATGTTCTCTGCTTAATTCGTGTTTACCACTAAATTATATCAGTATTGAAAATTACGTTCATAAAAGAAATCAGATATACAAATACAATGCTAAACCTACACTGTCTTTTCTTTTCTTTCCGAAAAAAGATATGTTTTCTCAACTAAATTCTTTCAAATTTCTAAAGTCAAACGTTCGGAAAAGTATTTTAAAGTTTTGTTATTTTATTTTCAATTAATTTTAGAATTTTAATTTATTGAATATCAGTTTCCTGGTATCAATCTAAAATCAATCAATTCATAATTAATATTCTTATGAATGTTTTATAATTCAAGGTTTCATTTAATCTGATTATTTTAGTTTAAGATTTGAAGGCTGAAAGTAAATTTCAGCCTTTTCCTGAGAAATTAACGAACTCTTCATACAGCTGCTAAGAACGTAACGCCATTTTTTATGCATAACTATAAGTTAAACTATTTTGACTACTTTATATTATAACTGAAACTTTTGATAAATGTTTTTACTCCCGTTTATATTTCACCACGCTTTTAACTCTATAAGTTTTTGTTCTATTTCCCGCTTTAAAATTCTTTATGTTATTAGTCACTCGGTGGTTGTAGTCCAATGAAATCACCCCTGATATCTCTGCCATCTATTAACATTATACCGAATTTATAAAAACTGCACGGAGCAGATTAAACATAACATACACGTTATATTTGCATTTTATTAAGCTACAATCTCATGTATTCGGAACCCTGCTTTTCCGCTATTAATTTCGAGAAAAATATATAACTTTTGTCACTATCAAAATATAAAGTACTTGCGTTGCTTCCTTTGCTTGTAATTTGGTTTAATAGCAAATTCAAACACGTATTTTAGGGCCCTCTTTTACGTGTCACACGTATTTCAATTGGCTACTCATCCCAAGTCGCATGCAACGCAAGCGTTAATGAAAACCAGTCCCATAATATAATAATAATTTTCCGAAGTTAAAATATACAGTGATGTGTTGTATTTATTCTAAATTTAATTAAATATTTTTGTATCATTGTATCGTTTAGTTTTGTTATTGTGTTCAGTATTTGTAGGCGCTTACAATATGAAAAATCGTAAATCTGGTTTATCCGAAACGTATCCAGTTCCATCAAGTCTATATAAAAGAGATTTTAGTGTTTACGAAAATCCTTTCTGTTTAACTGTATATACTACAAGAAATGTAATATTTATTATGATAAGATTTTATTTCATTATAACGTTAATTCTTTCATAGTGGGTTTAAATGCGCTTTTTCCGATTTTAATCGTTAATTAAATATATTTTTTTAGAAGTTTCCTTATCATTGTTTTTCTATTGCGGCATGCACCCCATTTTCTTGTTAAAAGTGTGTATTATTTTTGTATATTAGAATTAATCATTTCTGTAACATTTCTCGAAATGTTTCTGTTACCACTGCTCCGCACACCTCCTCATCAGATAAATGCGTGCAGTTAAAACGTTTTAGAAATATTAAATTGAATTGATCAAGTCTATTATAAGAGACACAATGGAAAAATCATTTTCAGTGAAGAAGGTGCATATATTTCAATGCATGATGTGGAAATGACTGGTAAAACCTTTTTTATAAATCTATTTGAAAATAAAAGTCAAAATCAAAGCAAGAATGTCGTCGTTACTACGTAAATCTCGTAATGTTGTAAATAAAAATGTAATTAACCTGTCGTATATTTTCGAGAGAAAAAGGAAACATTTCCGGCTTATAAAAATACATTTCTTATTTTATTCAAAACCAGTGTATGTTGCATTCTCCATCAGTAAATATAAGCCAAAGCAACCTTAACTTAAACAATGCTGTAAATGTTAGTCAAGAGATATATTTTGACAGAGTTATTGTAATACAAAAATATTCGCTACAGGTTGTCCCTAACTATTGGACTGTCCCAAAATTTGACTTTAAAGTTCGTAAGTCGGGTGACTTGTTTCGTTCCACAATTAAAGTAGTTCCACAATTAAAGTAGTTCCACAATAAGGGCCGATTTCTGACCTTCAACTGATTCTAATGACATTTTATATGTAATAAATATACCATATGAGAGAATCAATAAGCCAAGTAGTATGTGTGTACCACTTCTGGTTATCATGGAAATCACGTCTAAATATTGTTACTTCCGGATTCTAATTGTTTTAGTGTTCATAATAAATTATTATATTTCGGGAATAACTTAAAATGTCAAATCCAAATTTTGAATGGCATGTACTAACATAATGGCTATGTTACGGTACAAACCGAAAGAACTGCTTTTCAGAAAATAATAGTTTTTTTTCTAAATGTTCAAATTTACTAAATGAAAGCAAATTTTGCGTTGTTTAACCATCAGGCCCAGCATTCACAAAACGATACATCACTCAAATAATTATCGTGTGTTGTAGAAGAACATATTCACAAATCTTTTGGTAATCATTTTTAAGCCTGATGATTAGAAGAAACATTTTACAGTCAAAATACATGTCCTTCATGCGAGGTATATGTATGAATTCACCGAAATAAACCATCATATCTCCGAACATTCTTTAGATACGTGAACCACATTTTGTGTGAAAAGTGCGAATATATTGAATACATCAAAATGAAAATGTCTAGTTGATAACTTCAACTGTGTATAAAGTACAAAATATTCGCTTTCAATAACGCTTAATTTCAAACATTTTAAAGCAATTTGTGAGGAAACTTTTTTTTTTTTTTATCAGAGCAATTTATAACACATTGCCGTTAAGCTATATAAAATAGGATTTGTAGGCTATGTAGATCATATCAATGTCAATAGTTTACAACTACTCACACATACATTTTATCAAATTGAAAAAGCAGAATGTAATGGAATAAATATCTAGGAGTAGGTTAATTGTCATAATCAGTTTCACAGTCTATGTATAAAACACATATTTCTGCAGCGTAAAATACTTCTTGCAGCACCCAAGATATTCTGGTTTCAGAGCACTATCCGAATTATGATTGTAACTCAAATACCAAACGACTAATGCCACAGGAGAGCAGAAAACAGTTGTTTATGTTCCCGCTCTGCATTGAGAGTACCATCTTTTAATGTAGGTCTTTTCGTCTAAAATTCATAGATTGTATAAGTTCGTTGCTGTGTGTCACGATTGTACTTGAACTCGTAAAACTCATGGTTACTCCTTGTAAACGAATACTTCGTAAGCGCCTTCATCTCATAAATCTTAGACTGTATAGCTAGCTGCCTGCTTCAGTTTATGTACGCAGTCTTAACAATGTGGGTCACCTGGACAATACGAGTATTATTAATCTGTTTATCAAGAATTATCGTTGTTATAAAAAATATGGTTAATCATATGTGATATTTTAGCAGTTACAATAAATGTTGATTCAGCATTGTTAATGAAATATTGTTACATTTACCATATTTAACCATAATATTTAGAATTGTGATTTGTTAGGACGGAAATAACTATAAATTATTGTCGATTTCAGGATACTAAAATATGAATGTCTTTCGCATGCGTACTTCTTTATCATACTTCGTGTTACGAGATGACAAACAAAATAAGGTAGACATATTTATGGCCACAACAACAGAAACAATGAAAAGTTATTGCAAAAACACGAATTTTACATTGATGATAAGCTGTGGATGATAATTGTGATGATGGTTAATACACTAACATTAATATTTAAATGGGTGAAGAAATTTATCCTTTTTTTCTATTAGCGTTGTGAAAATGTTTGTTTGTGCTCTTTATGGTTGTGGGCCACATATATCACCGTTCTTAAATAGAAAAACACTTATATAGTATAGTTATTTTATACAGTCGAGTTATATTTTGTCGAATTAAACGTAGTATTTTTGTTCATAATACCTGTTAAATGGAAAGGGTTTTGGAAAGAACGCCACATGAATATTTTCCTTGTAGGTACTAATGTGAGTCGTATGTTACAAGGGGTAGCATAGAGTCTGCAAGCGGGAAAAAGCCTTTATTGATTTTCTGTGATAATACAAAATATATTTTAGAACCTACAACACCAATAAGAATGAAGCTACTATATTTCGGGTGGATTTCTTGTAAATTCTGCAATAAAGAATTGTTAAGGTATTGTAAGCTGTTGAGAACAATCACAAATGTATTGTTAAATTCACAAAACATGATTAACAATATTTTATTGTAAATTGAACCATAATTAATGGTTCCAAAGTAACTACATTTTATAATACAATTGTCCATAATACCGTTTATCTACTATATATTATAGGCTGCGCCAAGTGTAAGATCTCATAATTAATCTTTTGGCAATATGAGGAAATCCCTTGATTTATTTGCCTCCAAGGCAATGTGTTGCTATTGTTCTATCTACAGGAATGTGGAGATTTCAGATTGGAAACCTTAGTTATATAGATGGAGTGAATCTCGAAAGCCTCTGTCGACGAAGATAATGTCTTCCTCCTGTAGCCATGCTCGCATGTTTCGATGTTCTTTTCAAGCATGTGTTCCTTAACGAGGTGCATTCAAGTTATTAAACCTCCTTCTTTTTAAGGTCTAGTAACTGCTAGAAAGTGATGTTTATTTAAAACACACAAGCACTCGTTGGCAATGCGTGACAGAGATGGCATCACCATATGCCTCACAGAACTCTAGCGACAGCGGGGAATGTGATAACTGTTTTGGATACTTAGGATACTCGTAAAATGGCGACGCGTAATTATTTGTTTTCCCCATTTGCGTGGTGTGACGCCGCTTGAAATTCATCGGTGATGGTGTCATGGGTGTGTCTAATGTGCTTTCTTGGGCGCGACAGTTCAAAGAAGGCAGAGCGTCGTGTAACAGCAAACCAAGAAAACCTCGGCCTTGCACAAGCCGGTTATAAGTATCCAAAACAGACATCACTCTCGTCGCTGCCGCTAGAGGTCTTGTGCCGCAGGATGCTGCCATCTCTGTCACACATTGCCAACGAGTGCTCGCGTAAGAAATAGCACGTGTCTATCAGTTACCAGACCTGAAAGAAATGGGAGGTGTTATAACTTGAATGCACCTAATATTTTAGCGTCATGTTCCTGTATGAGGGAGATTACAAGCAAATATTTTCTATTTCAAACACCGATCGGGTTGTAAACTTGTTTTTTTATTGTGATATGTTATACTATCCGTACATGATACATAAAAATGTGATTTTGGTATCTTAAGATCTTTCAGCTATGTAGTATCTTATTTAGCTCAATCTCAAATGTACACTTCGACGTGACGTACACTTGTTTAACGTACATATGTTTATATTAACAATTAGACGCCATAAGTTACGAAATGATTTTTGAAGATGTACTCCTACATTAGACAGAAATTATTTGAGCGGCGTATCGTTTTGTATTTAGGGGTGTGGTGGGGGGTGAAGTTAAAAAATACAGTGCTTCCAGGAAAAAGCGCTTTTTTGTAAGTAAGATTGAAAGTTTATATACAAAAAAGTCATGTCCAAAACGTTTGACGTTTTTTTCGGTTTATATGGGTATTTATCATACGAAATTTCAATTCGATAGCTTATACCGTTCCCGATATATTGGAAATTATTTTAAACAACATCATAAAAATTAGATACGTAATTACGCAAGTTTAGAATATAAAATGTTTCTTCTAACCATCTGCCCCCACTAGTTACAAAATGAGTTTTGCATATGTTCTTTTGCATTAAATGAAGATTATTTAAGTGGCGTATCTTTTTGTAACTAGTGGGGGTTGATGCCTAAACTACACGGAGTTTCCTCGGAAAAATACTTTTTCATATGTAAAATTTAACATTTGCATAGGGAAACTAGCTTCTTTCTCCGGTTGAATGGTCTCTCAGTTTACACTGTGACATGCTCATTATAGTAGTACTTGCCATACGAAATTTAGATTTGATAACGTACACCATTTTTTAGATATCACAATTTATTTCTAACAACACTCTAAGAATTAGAATTCGGAACCGGGAATTTGTGGACGCGCTTTACATGATAACTGGAAGTGGTACGCTCACAAGATTGGGTTATTGTAAATATTGGCCGGGAGTGTATTTTGCACTTCAAAAGTATTGCAATTTTTCAAAAAAAAATATTTTTAATGCTATTTTGCTTTTAATATTTACAATTTTACGGTGCAGCTGCTTAAAACTCAAATATCAAAAACAACTTGGAGATAAAAGTTGTTGTCTATATCATAATCTTTAAAATGATGTACATTTCAATATAACTGACCAATTACTGTGTTAGTTAACGAGGTAGCAATGAAACGTACCATCGCTCGAACAACGCTTTATCTTCTGTGTGTGTCCTATCCCTATTGGGCTGTTCTGAGCTGTTAATGATTACAACAATTTGTCTTTACTGTGTTCCTGCAAGAAAATAGGTGATGAATTAGTAGTGTATTCTGGAGAAATTCTCATGTGAAAAATCACGTACCCAGATAGAATGCCATCTTACAGGAAGGTTCAGTCCCGTCCAAATTGCTTTGTGGATAGTTAAAAAAGTAGAAAAATGTAGGAGGTACATCAATTGCAAACTATTGTCTTTGCTCAGGAAGAATAAATAGAACCACATAGAAGGTTTGTCATATTGTATTAGCTTCAAATTAAATTTAGTGTGTAATTCTAGTTTCTTTATCTTTGAAGATGTGATATTTCCAATTGAAAGTTCTGCGGTATATTTATTATTTTCTGTCAGAGCGTAGTAATCGGTTATACTTTAATACAATTTTATGATCTTGTAAAAATTTACAAAGTAGAATAAATGTATTAAATTAGAAATTTACTTATTTATTGTATGTACTATAAAATACAATTGTTTTTTTTTAGATTCACATGGCTCCTCTAACATTAATATAATGTTACTATAGAAATGTCATCAGAAACTTTAAATCGAAAATTAAAGAGGAAATGTATTATTTGCAACGTAAACTAAAACTAAAATGTCTAAATTATTAAGTCGTACGGAAAAGCAAAATTAGATTTTGTTCCCGATTATACACACTTTAGATGTGTGTGTTCGATATTGAAATATTAATATTTTTATTTGAATATATTCTCCAATTTAGTAGGTTTCTGAATGTATTGCATTGTAAAACTCTTGCTTTGAGAAATGACAATCCCTTTCATTTTAAAGATAACATATGTTTATGGTAATATTAAAATGAAAATTTAGTAAACATCCTGTGTTGGTTTCCGGTAATACCTTTTGAATTTGCAGTTTCTGCCCGGTACCGAGCTTTCTAAAAAAAATAAGTTATAATCTGCTTACCACGATTTCGGTTCGAATTTGTAACCACAATGTTAGGTAGAAAACTGTAAGTGCTCTTAGAAACTGCAATACTCAACATACTGTTATTTAGATATTAAGGAAAAATCTCAACCCACATTTAGAATAGACCTTTCGTGCTAATGCTGAAAAGAAACGCATTTTTTGCGTAGATTCGATGCATTAATATTGAATGTCCAACGAAGATGCAACATTGTCCCACCTACTGACCAAAAAGAATACGAATTACATGTCTTTTGCTAGTGAGTAAAATTCTAGGCATTTTGGAGACGATCTTGTGCACACAAGATAACCACATTCTCATTAACCAGTCAAAGCGGAAATTGTTTTAATAACGATTTCGTCTCACAAATTTACGCGTTTCCATTTTTGGACTGTTTGCTGCCTAGTACTGGATGTTGCTAAAAGTGGCAATCGATTTTATTTCAGCTATCACCCAACATGGCTAACACTTATTACAGTTTCCTTACTTATATATGGACCAAAAATGGCACAAAATGTAAGATTCCCACCAACACTCAATTTTACAATATTCGAACACAGTTTGCATAGAATTTAATACAAACAAAACGACACTATTAAAATATATAATTTTGATACAATTACTTTCAAAAACACGTTTCACCTTTTAACCCTTAGTTCGCGCTACACGTTCATCACCAACTTCACTCAAAAGTTCAGCATAAATGTTTGAAACAAATGTTAGCGTGCTGCGGATGACTATATATAGTAAACGTATAGAAGAGATTAGTACGTGTACGGCCGTTACAGGACTGACGACATTTTTCGATGTCGGAAGGTGCGAGATAACTTGACTGTTCGTTCATCGCCATCATCATTCACTCCTTTTGCACATCACTGCTTCAGCTTGTGAAAACCACCATCTTCAAAAACAATACATCAAATGCCACAACGCCTAGCACACACAGCATTAGTAGCAACTCCAAAAATGACGATTGTAGGTCTCTCAAGTAAACATTCACGTAGCTCCGACCAACTGTCTTCTAGCCCACGTTCTAGATCTCCAATACAAAAAACTCTCACTCTCCACCAGGAAAGAAAACTCATAGCATTAGTGGCTCAGCATCTGATTCAATGAATATCACCGACGAGGAAGAATGTTGACATTTTGAAACGTCGTCATTTGGGAATCTGGGAACTCGAAATTTCAAAATCTGGGATTGTCTTATCAGTTGTGAACATCAAATGATGAACAACAACGGTTCATGTGGACCAGCAACCACTAACTTATAAATTGTCTCCTAGTGAGATCCACAAGATATGCTTTCAGAAAAATTGAGGAACCCCTTGCTGGATAAGGTACAACTGCGCCCACAATTCCGGATTTGGAGGCAATTTGGGGATTCGACAATGTCGGAATTTCAATAAAGCTGTATTCCGTTACTTCAAAACTAACGAGATTCGAAAGGTAGGAATTCAAGTGCTTTGAAGTTTTGTAGTGTCAAATTTCGGCATTGTGGAATTCTGAATTATGTAATTGATTTTGAACCTCCGTAAGTATAGTAAAGTGTATTCGAGTGTAAATATATGTTAATGTATAAATGCATCATATAAAATAATTAGTTTTTCTAACATTATTTTTAAGCATCCGGTATTATTAAGAAGTGACACTGATATCCGGCATTATTGAATATAAAATACTTACATCCTTCTAAGGGAACGAAATTCACAAATTTTGTAACGTTTCTAATTTTAAGGCTAATAACAATAATCACAATTTGGGGTTCCGCAATGACCCCCGCTCCCTCGTTATTTTTGTATATAATTTGGAATTCGTATGTGACAGTTAATTTTACCAGGTTTGTTCGGGAAAAAAATCAAAGCTCTTACTTTGAAGATAATATAAATCCTGAGTAAGATTATATAAATGGTATGGGCCGTAACAACACTAGAGCTTAAGTCTGCCCGAAAGTGTTCTAGGAATAGTAGCTAAGATATTGCCAAAAAATTGTTCATATTGATTCTACACGCAATTAAAAGTTCAATTATGTTGGCGTCAATATGTTACAGTCCTCTCTAAAACGTACGTATTATAAACAGTTTCATTTTCAATTTCAATAATTGCTAACACTTTAACCGTCTTATGTTATTGCGATTTCGACAGCCGCAAAAATGTTCTGACTTTTCTTAGGTTCTTTTCCACTTGGTACTTTTTGACCCATATTGGAAGCATACACTACTTATGGAGTAAGAACAGAATGCAATTGCTTTTGACTCATTCTCGTACGAATTTCAAAGGTATAAAATTTTTACATTCGTTTTTCTTTCTATTAATCTGTTCCCTCCCAAGAACTGGAAGGCAAATAATTGCCCTGTAAACCGAACCCTGGGATCGCATTGCCTCTCAAATATTGGAGGCACAGAGGAATATTTAAGGGTGTACAGGTGTGAAGTCTTAAGGCATATCAACTTGATCCTTAGGTACCTAAAGACCATAAATAAAAATAATACATTCAAATTCTGAAACTAGACTACAAGTTGTTGAAAATACTATATACGCCACCGCTAAAATTCAACCTCATTTTATCAATCTGTTCTCCACAAACACTTAAAGGTATGAAATGTTAATAATCTACAAATTACATTTCAATCTGCCCTAATTAATACGATTATTAATAAATAAAGATTTTATTAGTACTCATAGTTTTGGGTTGAAGATAGATAAACTTCACAATTACAGGAAAAAAATACTTCAGCGCTGTAATACGCAGCTATAACCGCAGGATGAACTTTTACGTTCATTTGTGAATTCAATACAAGGACACATTTCTAGCAATATTCAAATTTTAGTTCTAATTAAGCTTTACACACAGCTACATTCCTTCTGGTTGGAATAATGTTAATTTTCAAATATGCTACATTTCCAAATATGACTCTTTCCTAACTACTTAGAGGTACCAGTTGCATGCATTTTTTCATACGTTTGCACCATCTGTCATCGTTGCGCACACATCTTAAAACTAAACTGAAAAAATAGTATGCTAGAGTACGTGGTGCTTCAAAATATTTTAAGTTAATTTGAATAAGTTTAATCGCAAGTCTTCCGAAATAATGTTATAAATTGCGTTTCGCATTTTTTAATTAATTTAAGATTTTACGCAAGTCTTATTCAGGCTCTGATAGAGTTCTGGATTATATTTGTGGAAGGACGTCTACCACTACATTGTTAGAAAGTACGTTTCTTTACTTTATCTGTTTTAACGAAAAGAAATATAGTTTCTTCATTCAATTAAGTGAATTATACTATATATGGTCAGGTAAGCTATCTGCAGGCAAGATAATCATTTTGAAAATTCGGCCACCTATTATAATTGTATTACAAGAAAACATTGGTTACGTTTACTGATACATTTTTACCTGCTTTTTTTAGCTCACAATGATTTGTGGTTTCCCCAAACCCTGCCAAGTTACTTTAACTCATTTGCCGACGTCACACAAAGATGAAAATTTCCAAGCGACGTACGTCGTGTGGCAATAAAATATCACATTGTCATTGTCATATATGTATATATTTTAAAGACTTATTATAATATTTTTAACGTGAACTACTTTCTGCTAAAATAAATACTTTTGTTGCATTTGACTGGTAGCAGAACACCTTAGAATTTGCTAAAATAAAAAAGCGTGTGTTTTATAAAGATAAATATATATTTTAGTTAGTTTAGTAGTTATCAAGAAACGAAAGTTGGCGTCATAATGTCTTTTCAGAATAATGTTTTCTATTCAAGGGTGGTCAATAATATACTTTCAACAACGAAAAAAAGGCAGCATTAAAAATGCAAATTTAATTTATTTATAAAAATAATTTCTAAAAAATTATGACTGTGTTTCTCATAGAAATGCTGTCGCATGCTAAAATAGATTTATTCGTTATGAAAATAAGTGTTTTTAAATGAGTGGATACAATTTTCATGTTATTGAATACTAATCTGTGGGTTTATTATTATTTCATGAATTACAAAATGTACATATTAACACAACATTAATAATTTTCAGAACTTGTCACTAGAATAGGATAAACACGTAATATGAGATCCATTTTTAGTTACTGTATTAATGAAAAGTATAAAACCAATAAAAGGCAGATGCGATTAATATATAGGGACCCACCAAATAGCTAAATAGTACATGTGTATCTAAAGTATTATATGTATTTATTGAAACCAAGCCAAATCGTTTAAAACTGTAATGTGAAAAAGGCTCCTAATATGAAACACCACACATTTCGTAGCCAGATATGACGTTTTAGTTTAATTTCTAGCACTGTGACTGAATGAATCTGAAATTTGTGGCTCCACAAGGCTTGTGTGCCCTTCGGCAAAATCGTAAAAACTGAAGCCAGTGTTTCCTGATGATCTTCGAGGCAGAATGCTGGCATATACCCACACTTACAAATGTGTGGGCATACAAGTCTTTAGGAGCCAATATTTTTAGATTCATTCAGACACAGTGCTAGAAATTAAACTAAAACGTCATGTGTGTGTGTGTGTGTGTGTGTGTTTATGAATGCATGGACCGCCTATGACCCTCGGTGCCAAGTACAAAGTCTGTCACGATTTTCTTGAACATAACTGTTGCAACACTGGATAAGGTATAATGACTTACTGGAGTTAGTAACAGTGAAGTCACAAGGTGCTCCAGAGAAGATAACAAACGTACATTAGGTGATGCGAGACAATATTGTGGACGTCGCGTCGGCCGGTCGAGTTCTTTTGCTGAAAAACAATGGAAAGGGCTGCCAAAGAGTAGTGGCAAGGGCAGCAAAATTTAACTTTGCATCGCATAGGAAACATTCTAGATCCGGCACTGTCTGCGATTTAAAACGACAGTTGAAAATAGGAAATATCATAATTTTCTATCTTTCTCTGACATTATATAACTCTGTCATGGAAATGAGTGCAAAAGTCATAATTTTAATATATTTCTAGCTTGACCCATTTTTATTTTACTTGCGGAAAAAAAATCATTCAAATCTGAGAAGTTCGCCATGGAGGTGTTCGGTGATCTGAACTAGAATGACCCTATAGTTAGTTATACTTATTAATAATAAATTGAATATATAGTTACAGTTTCATATCTTGTTCAAAAGTAGTCAGCAATACAATACGTTCTATGTGACATAAACGCTGCCTTGATTCGAAAATAAACATCAAGAATACACTCAGCAGCAGTTGTTTAGATTAAGAAACACAATATTAATATTTTATTATTTAAACTGTTAATAAAAGTCAACAACTCGTATTAAAATATTACCGATTGAACTGGAACTTATAATCGAAAATCATTGCTTACACCTAATAATGTTAGTTAAATTTTACTCCAGTAGAGAGCACTAAATTTGTATGTGTTGTTTTCATCAATGAAACAACATATGAAGAATTAGGTCCTTTCCATGACACCAATTATATTTTAAATTAAATAGGTGCATGTTGTTTAATTGGTTTGATTATGTATACGAGAATGGAACTAAACGTATTATACTAAATACAGATCCACGCAAATTTATCCACGTTTGTATACCAAAAGGAAATCATTTTATGTTTTGGAAGGCTTACATGTATCAGAGTTTGCTTTACGCTTATTTGTGGATGGGCGACAACAGTTTTATGGCTGAGCTCTAATAATGAAAAATTCCTTGAATATAGTGAATTTCAACAAAGTTCTGAAACTTATTTTTATGTGATAGCAATATTTAAGGTGATAATGAGAAGGATCGTTCGAACAAATTTGCCTTTTGAAGACATGAGCTACTACATTTCAACAATCTAACATATTTGTAATTACTGAGGTAAAATAAGAACACATCTGAATTTTCTGTCCATGGGATGATAGTTATAATTAGGAAATATAGTTCGCCCACCATGTCTACAGCTTACAACAGTAGTTCCATTTATGCACACCTAAAGCAACTCTCGAAACCTGTTCTTTATACTTTATATAACACTTTGCACAAATAATTATTTATAAGCATTTATTAAAAGTCTGTTTTTTTATATAATTAGGAATTACGTTTGTATTGATGAAAATGAATAATCAGATAACCTATCATTGTTGTGGAAGAACAGTAATGATGGATTATTTAAAGAGCAAATGATGGATTATTGAAATTGTACCTGCAGCACCTTCAATCAGCTTACCAGATTTCTTCATGTCCTTTTATGAGGTTATTGAATGTCCCGACAAATTGCTTTTTAGAATGCATATAAATTATTAATTCATCAAATTAGTGAAAATGTTCTATCTATACATTTTGTAGTGTTATTAGATATTGTCCTATATTACCTTTTAAAGGAACGATACACAATTTTTAGATTTACATACCAAGGCTTCTTTTATTGCTCATTGATGTGCTTCAGTGTAGTGTGAGATTAACAAGGATTTCACCACATTTGTTGCAAATTGTTTAGTACTAGAAACAGTTCAGAAAAAAAGAATTTATCTAAACTAGGTCATGACCATGATGAGATTCAAGCACAAATAGTGATGAATCATGATCAAGCATAGTGATGAATCATAACAAGCACAAATGTTTCTAACACCTTCTAGTTTCTTAGGTCCTTGCTTAAACTCAATCAAAATGTTATGCCGGAATTTACGATTTACCCACTCGACGGTCCATTTCCTTGAGACCACAAGTTGCGAACGAGAAAAAGTCAAAGAGCATTCACTAGACCAGTGTTTCTCAACCTATTTTATCCGGCGATCATCTTTTACCATTTATTCCAACCGGTGATACCCAAAAGTAATTCCCTTGTTCATAATAAGCGGATTCGTTCCACTTTGTATTATACAGGGTGTTTCCTTTATGCGTACAAAAAATTAAGGGTGAGTACCTGAGATCGAACTACGAAAAAGTAAAAAAACGGGGACAAATATTCAGTACTTTCTGAGTTATAGGCTGCCGAAAGCGTGGGAAATGAACTTCAGAGCTGATTATGTCGCATTCGAAAAATCAGAGAGTAGGCGGTTCACAAAATATTAGAGGAACTCACACCCGAGCTATCCAAAAATCCGGGCTATCCAATAAAGAAACCAAATCAATGGGGAATAGTAGATATGGTAATGACTCACACCGCAATCCTTCTTTTATACAAGTAAATTATAGTTGAGTCACGCATACGCTGCCTATATGTGTGCATTACAGGATATGAAAACGAAATAATATAAAGATTCACTCATTTTCTAATCCTTGATTGTTTTTAAAAGATAACCTAATGTTGTAACGTTCAGAAAGAGTCGTTACTCAGGCCCCGTGATCTAATGTTTATTTAAGTAATTTTCGTTGAATACTAGTTCAAATCCGGTTCACGGCGGTCATTACGATTCGGCCTTTATTAACATTTTTAAACAGATGACGGGATAAGGGACTAGTCTGCTATGATCTCTATTGCTTTCCATGAATGAACTGCTCAACAATCCGCATTATCAGACAGCGTGGTGAGTCAAGTGTCTGCACGTCTCCTTTCTTTACACTTGATGCTAGAAGTAAGGCAACAGTCTCGGAGAGCCTCATTGACCGGAGGATGGAATCCAGCTCGTAACAGCAGCGGTCAGTCCTGCAGGAAGTCAGAGTGTGAAGTGAACTCTCGGGTTTGAACTGTAGACTGACAGGATACCGACACGGGAACTCAAACGGACCTATACGTGGCGACTCTCAACTGTCAGCCACTTGCAGGAGTGGACAAATTAGAAGAACTCCAGAATGAAGTTAAGGGCATTAAGTGGGATATCATAGGATTATCAGAAGTATGGAGGAAGAATGAAAAACAATTGGAATTAACGTCAGGACACACAATGTACTTCAAAGGAACAGAAAATGGCAAACCGATAGGCGTTGTTCGTAATTAATAAAGACCTGAAGGCACGTATTACATAAAGTGTAGGTATTTCACACAGAATCGCACGAGTAATAAAAAAGATAAACAAGAAATACAGTTTGGAAATTACACAAGTGTATGCTCCAACAACATCACATCCGTTGGAGAAATCTAAGGCATATACGAAAAGATAAAGACAATCTTTGTTATTAGTAAATCGCAATACAAGATTGTAATGGGTAACTTCAATGTGAAAGTAGGAACTTATCCGAGTAGTGACAAGAAAGTGGGAAACTTCGGATTTGACAAAAGGAAAAAGAAAGGATACAAGTTAGTTGATTCTCAGAAGCCAACAGACTGTTTATTTCCAATACATTTTTCAAGAAACAGCCCCAGAGGAAGTAGACATGGAAAAGTCGAAACAGGGCTAAAAATGAAATAGACTATGTTTGTTTTATCGAATAACATACAAATTGTGCAAGACGTGTCTGTTCTGAATAGTTTCAAAATCTCGAGTGATCATAGAATGGTGAGATGTAAGCTGAAACTAAATACTAGACTTGAGAGAAAGGAGCTTATCAGAGGTAAACCGCCAGTTTTAGATCTGGAAAATCTAGGAAAACACAAACAGACATTCGAGGTAGAACTAAGCTGAAGATGCAACGTCCTGGAAGAGTTAGAGGATGAAGAAGACATCAATATTATAAATAAATTCTCAATAAGAGAAATAAACAAGCAAATAGAAGATTCATCAAGAATAAAAAAATAAAGCAAAATCTCAGAAGAAATTAACTTTTGATGAAGAAAAGAAGAGAAATGAAAGAAGTGGAAAGTTACATAAGGAGTATTGAGTACATAGGACAAAATAAAACGGTAAGGAAGAAAATAAGAGAGGATGTACGAAGATACATCGAAGCTTTTGTTAGAACTAGAATCGAGGAAAACAAGAGCCTGAAGAAAACCAAACAGCAGATCATTATAGGGAAATATCAAATATTTACACATAGGAGACAGGACAGGACCGTAACACGAAATAAGGAAAAAATTATAAAAAAAATATTTGAAATTTTCTACAGAGAATTGTACTACTCCGAAGAAAAACTAGGATGTAATGATTCAGAAGAAAATGATGTAGAAGTCCCAGAAGTATTGAAAGAGGAAGTGGATTATGTTCTTAGAGGGGCGAAGGAAGGAAAATTGCCAAGAGGAGATGGACTCACAGCAGCGATGTTTAAATGGGGATGTGAAAAGATGAAAGGGTAACTTGCTAAATTATTCTCGATTACAACAATTTGTCTTTACTGTGTTCCTGCAAGACATCTAAAGTTAGGCGTTCGTTGCAGTGGGTTGAGAATGTTAGGTTGCTGTGGGTAGGGCGAGGAAAATTTCAGGTGTAATGTATGTTTTCTACGTGTAATATTAGTTTCAGGTCATGGTGTGGGGTGTAGATATCACTCGAAAACGGGACTTTGAATAGTAGCATTCTGGTGTACTGCTCGAGGGTCGAAATTATGGAACTTCTAAGGTGGTTTGGTCTTCAGTTTTATACACTAGAGAGATGCTGAGTATTGAGTTTGGGGAAGGCGGAAATAATTGGTACGTAGATTGCATTTAGTTTTTGCTGGCCATTTGTACTCAAGAAGCCTTGAAATCACCTTTAAAGACTAAGATTCCGTGACTTTTGAGTTTAACTTTTCAGCACTGCTATGGTGTTTTGTTTTCGGAGATCCATGAGCTTAGTTACTTTCTCCGCAAGTTCATCATACATGAGATTATATAAATGACTATTTTGCTACCTACACACCATCCTCCTTCCTGTTTCTTTACTGATAGTGCCAGGTATCTTCGATCTTTTTCTCCCATTTCAGCTCTTGTCTCCATGCACATATTTCGTCGATTTTAAGTGATTTATTTGGTCTGTTTGCCGAAGCGTAGTGGAAGCTGATTCGTAAACACTTTAGCTACCTCGGCATTTTGCATTGAGATTTTTCAATATTTGAATTCATGTTATTTTATTTATCTTCTATCTGATTTTATTTTCGCCATCTCCTGTGGCTGTAGGGATGTAATACTGGATCAGAATATGCTTCGGTGACGCCATTCATTCGGGGTGGTGTCAAGGTTAAGCCTAACCGGAGGATGCGTTTCCAGGCTGGAATTATGACTTCCGTCTGTGCTCCTTGGGGTATACAGGTTCAAATAATACCTTTTCGGGAAAAGACCTTGAGAAGAGAGGAATGTTAAGACATTGACTCGCCATATAGGGAGTAAAATTAAAAAATGCCAGGACTTCATTGGTGACTGAATGATGGACGAATAAATTTGCTTTGCAAAACTGGAGAGTTATGACTTTGATTTACATTACCAGACCTGTATGCGAAAGGCTGTTAGTGAGTCTATTTTTACCAAAACGCAATTAATTTTATCTACAGCTTTCGACAAGTCTTAAATATTGCATGTATAATTCTTGTTTTAAATATGATAATAACTCAAATAGGAAAATTTAATATGTAATACGTACATTTAGGTTATGCAAGAAACTAACTAGTATTTTCTGTTTTAGGAGAACAAGGATGTGTAACTTGGCCAATTCTAGTTCTCATGAACAGAATGTAAAACTTTATATGAATCATCAAACTACGCACCAAATGTGTATTCACATAAGTCGGTTGAGTGAAAATAAATTTTGTATATTAAACGTGACCTTAATGTTCAATTCACAAGTTCTACTCTTTATTGATTGATGATGCCAATATCTGCAGTTCATTTATTGGACTGTTATGTATGCATTATAAACAATAAAATAATTTCAAAACTAAAATTATGTCGTCCAGGTTTAAGTGTTACGATGACGCAGGAATAACGGACATCCTCATGAAGAGCCCAAACTTGATTCCAAAGGTGATAATGTTACTAAAGACATTTAAGTAACAACTACACCTAAGAACTGGTAGGCTGTCCTTATAAGAGCTTGTAAATAAATCCCCATATTTTCTCTTGCGAGGACGAAGTTCATCTTCAGCCCACAAAAGTTAATTTAAATGAGATTTTTTTCATACACTTTATTCAAATGACTATACTTACTTGGTCACTACCTACACTAAAATGAAATTATTGATTGTAATTTGAACACACTATGCATGTATTAAATAATTTCTAAAGTTAAAGAAAGTTGAAAACATAAATTAGATCTAAAAGCATTGAAATATCAGAATGATCAGTTATGATACCTACATACAGGAATATCAGCTTTGATTAAGGAAGGTTATCCTCAACCTCAACACGACTCTCTGCATTATTATTTTCACAAAGTAATCATTAATAAATATGTAGTCCTGCATTTATATCTTATTAACGAAGAGAGCGTACATACATTTGGAAAGGTACCAATTGTTTTATTAAAGAACAAACTAAATAATGTAAATGTAATTTTACAATAATGAGCATTTAGCATTTGAATTTTTGGCAATTTACTGTTACGCTGAAATATATTTAATAAAAAAAAATAATTGTCTCTATTTGATTCGTTTAGGAGAAAGCAGAATGCATAATGGGATTATTTCAAGAGAACACTTCGTACTGTTGGTTTATATTTAAACATAGCGGGATATTGGGTTGATACATTGGCAAAATTAGGCAACAACGTGAATACCGACGATCACTGGCCGTTCCCGATTAATATCGATCGACATTTACGTGGTCCGATATTTCTGCATTAAATGTTATTCCAGAAATTTAAGAAACATATATTTCGACCAGAAAAACACACTGAAAATCTTCACAAATTAAAGTATGAAGTTTATTTCGTGAGGTAGGCTTGTCTGTTTTATTTTGCAGTATATTGTACATCAGAATTTATTATTTTCTATGTGTCTGTGTGACTTTTTTCGAATTGTTTTGTTCAGAAAATTCTCAAGCCTAAATAAAAATAGGTTTCCGAATTTGTAACATTCTGAGAATAAGCTGAACTCATTTCATATAGCTTTGTCATGGATATATTCATTACTGATTGCTAATTTTCACGTAACGATCTAACCCCAGCTTATAATTAATAAGTTGTGAAGGGGCTATCCTTTCGGAAGAAAAGTATGAGGAATAGAATAAAAATGTATAAACTGAGAAAAAATATTTTTCAATAAATTGTATTTCTCATGAAAATAATAATAATATTATTATTAATAATAGCAATAATTAGTAGCAGTAGCAGCAGCTCTGGCTGTTGTAGTACTAATAGTAATTACTACTAAAGGAGGTAGTAAAAAACTTTTGATTGGTAGTAGAAATGTTACAAATCTAGTACAAAACTTTGACACAATTTTCGGGGAAATTCTTTGAATCGTCCATTACTCGCTAATGGACGTGGTACAAAAGTTTTGATAGGTGATACAAAATGGTACGAAACTAGTAAATACTTTGGCATCCTTTTCCGAGTAAATTTCAAAGGTGGGAACAAGTTAACGTAGTTTATTGAATGGTATGTATGCCAATTCTACATAGACAATCATGTATATTTTTTACATAGTTCAAGCCCTGGTTAGTATCTTTATTAAACAGTTAACAAACTTTGACATAATTGTTGTTCTGATCAATGGATATTTACGCTTGTTAAATTACAAAACAACAATTATCAATTAGTGTTTTGTCTTTATTTACATACTTTCCTTCTTATAATTGCTGAAATGTTTCCACAGAAACAAAAAACAATTTTAAAAAATTCTCGGGTTATTTCAAATTTACCACTAAATGCTATCATTATTGAATATTACGTCCATAAATGCAATCAGGTTGGCCTATACAAATACTATAAATGAAAATATTAAACCCATACTCTTTCTTGAAATAAGACAGTATGTTTTCTCAACTAAATCCTTGCAAATTTTTAAAGCCAAACTTCTGGACGTGAATAGAAAAACAATGGGAAAGTATTTGAAAGTGTATTGTACTCTTTCCAATTTATTTAACATGTGTGTACTTGTATCAGACTAAAACCAATCAATTCATCGTCAATATCCTTATGAATGTCTTATAATTAAATCTTTCAGGTAATATGAATGGGAATTTTAGTTTATTTAAGATTTTAAGGTTGAAAGTAAACTTCAGCCTTTTCTGGAGAAAATAACAAAATATCTAGGAACGCAACTCCATTTCTTATGAATAGCTATCAGTTAAACGATTTAGACTACTTTAAATTATAACTATTTTCTTTTTAATATTTTTACTCCCTTTTATAGTTAACCAAACTCCGAACTCTCTAAACTTCTTTTCAATTTTCCGCTTTAAAGTTTTCTATGACGTTTGTTACTCGGTGGTAGTATTCCAATGAAATCATTGCAGATATTTCTGCCATCTATCAACATTGTGCCGACTTGATAAAAATACACTGCGCAGATTAAACATAAATGGTACGTTGTATTGGCATTGAGTAAGCTACAATCTCATTTGCTCGAAACTTTGTTTTTCCACTATTATTTTCGAAAGAAAATAATTATGTAATTTTTCGTCACTGTCAAAAGTACATCGCATATAAGTAAGGGCTGATTTTCATTTAAACTTGCGTCTTTTGCTTTGCTTGTGATTGTGGTTAATAAGCATTTGAAACACGTGTTTAAGGGCCCTATATTACGTGTTCTGCGAGTAACACGTACTTCAATTGTCTACTCACTCAAATCGCAAGTGTAACAGCCTAGTTGCTGTTCCATTTTTATTTTTATAATCTCCCTTCTATTCCTTTGAAATGTTCTGTTTCCCTTCGTACTCTCCTTAGATTTTTCTTCTCTTTGTTTGGTTTTAGTCACGCTTTGAGCGTGTTTCGTTTTATTTTCGCTTTTGTTTCCGGTCATTATCTATTCAGGTTTTCGTTAGTCACGAATCATTGACTTGGATCTAGTGCTTGTATTTGATTGGATCCTAGTCAATGGTTGGCTCCGTGTTTCTTGCTGATTGGTGTGAATCAGCCTTCTTCTCCTGTGATGGGAGAACTGCTCTCCCCACCATGTTGGTTTCAGTTCCAATTTTACCGACCCAAAGAATGGATGTCTGGGCTTTCAGTAATTTGCTTTTCCAGAGCCCTAACTACAAATGGTAAATATATACGTTAAATCTAGTAAATCGAAGAATATTCCGATAATATTTCGAGAGATTTCGTCCATTCCGGTGAATTATATTAATAGTTGTGTCAGGAACAATACCGATAGAAGGTGCTAACAAGACTTTTCAGCGACAACTTAATTTCGAAATGTTATCATCATTAAAATTATCATTATTTTGTTTTGATATTATTTGTCATAATGTATATAATATATTCTAAATTTAGTATGGGACCGAATTCTTACATTTTAAGTATCGGGTCGTTAGATTCTAATAATCATAGGCCAACTTTTAGTCTCCCAGCTTCCATGCCTATTTAAAATTCCCGGTTAGCAATGTAAACAGCTACAATATATCTCCTTTATTAGTCAAATTAGCGACATGTTTTTTCAACCATTTTTGAGTACTGTTTTGTTTATACATTTTGACTTTAATTGTAAATTTAATGCTTCGACAGGATTATTTAATATTCGTTTCAACTTTAGCCACTATTCTCCGTTAAATAGTCACATTTTATAACATTCATTTTGCACATTTCAATATTTATTCAAAGAGTCAATTGTATAATGTAGTAATCATCTGTAATGACATCACGCCTATTATAAGGCCAACTTGTTTCTTTCGCCAAGGTATCTTTTGAATAATAACTCCAATTCTGTAAGAAATTATATAACAAAATATTTTCTGAATTGAATAACAATGGTTTTGAACTAACTAGTGAAGATTTCACCAAATTTATTAACTAATATAGAAATTATGAACATTTATATCTGAAAAATCAACTTTCGTTTTCGCTTAATTTATTCACAATGTATACAAGATAGACGATACAAATGTGTTCGTTCTCTACAGAACAATTTTAATTCTGTTCTGATTTTCATGAAATTATCAACTCCGAAAGCTTATTTTGTGTAAAATCCGATGAATAAATTGAAATTTTGATATTTCTTCCAACAATCTTGAGTTTCTGTTCAATGAACTTAGTATAGACAACCTCTCAGTTAACTAAGTATTACGTAAGTCATTAGTTGATTATTCAAATACAGTGTGACATTATTTGCATTGTGCAGTGAATTATTTAACGTTTACGACGATATTCATTTGAATTTAACTACGGAAAGTTTGAAAGCAATTACTACTGAATTATTTCTTTGTTTCGGTTATCCTATCGTTTGGAGAGATGCGATTTAATTAGATTAGATTTGGTTCATAAATCTGTAGGCCAGTGGTAGGATACCTTTACCAGCTGAGATGTGAAACTTGGAAAAAGAACTATATATTAAATGTCTTCATGTACTGCGTTGATATATGAAGTGACTCAAATATTTGAGATATGTGAATACATTATGTGCGTTATAACACGACGTTTAAGTTGAGTTGCGGCCGCCGTTTGTTGTGCTCGTCGTCTTTATTTCAGGAATTGCGATTCCAGACTACAGGTGTGGGCCCTACTAAGGTAAATGTAAGACGTGGTATTTTGCCACCCTGTAGACTTCGAAGTGAGTAAAGATGCAGTATTAGTCACATATGAATTGTGATGCGTATGACCGTATGAGATTATTCGCAAGTATGGATTTTCGTTTTCTTTCTTAAACTATCACTAATCTGAACCAGCTGGTACTTCAGAGTATGAACCGACGATCTAACTTAACATATTGGAGGTGTTGCCTTATCGGTATTTCCGCCCTCGTCCTAAATTACTGTCTTTTAGCAGGAATCACAAGGATCTGGAATCCTCTTTCCCAGATATTCTTAAATTTGGAAGACCTTTCTGCACCGCTCGTCTGGGATGTAGAAAATGTTTGGAGCTAGAGTTTAGTTAGATGTGTTGCGTGTTTACTCTAGGCTCCTGGCGACCCTATTTATATTCCTGGATTGTTTTTGGTGTTGCAGTTTTTGGCTTCACCCAGCCAGGAGTGTTGATCTTGGGTGATGTTGGCTATTACACAAGAAAAGCAAGCAACGCCAGCGGTCATGAAAATCAGTCCTAGGGTAGTATAATTTTCAGAAGTTAAGACGTACAGTTCAACGGTATCTGCTAAAAGAAATATAAGGAATATTATAATGGTACGATTTTATTTCATTATAGCATTATATTCTTCATATTGGGTTTAAATGAGTTTTCTTTTTGTTTTAATAGCAAAGTAAATATATTTTTGGGAGTTCCTTAATGTTATTTTTCTATTCCGTTATTCAGCCCACTTTTTTTTAAAAAATCTCGTATTATTTTTGTATGTTTAATTCTATCAGCTCTCTTTCACTCGCAATATTTTTGTAACCACTACTCCGCGCATCTGCTTGTGAATAACAATGTTTGTGACAGCGATAAAACATGCAACAGACAAATGCATGCAGTTAAAACGTTTTAAAAACATGAAATTGGATTGATAAAGTCTATTATAATAGACATAAAAGCAAAATCATTTTCCGTGAGGAAGCTGCGTATATTTCAATGGATACATGATGTGGAAATGGTGAGTAAAAGTTCCGGCTTGTAAGAATATATTTCTCATTTTATTCAAAACCAGTTTCTGTTACATTCACCAACAGTAAATAAAAAACTAAATATCACCCAAAGGAACCTTAAGTTAAAGAATACTGTAAATGTTAGTCAAGACATATATTTTATGTAAGTTCTTGTTTTAATACAAAATCTTGAACTACAGGTTGTCTAGATTGTAACAAAATATGACTAAGTTTCGTAAGTGCAGTGAATTGTCTTGAATATTTCTTCCACAATTAAAGCAGTTTCACAATAATAGCCTTCTGACCTTCAACTGATTCTAATGAAATTTTGTATGGAATTAACCATATCAGAGAATCAGTGAGCCAAATCGTATTTGCATACCACTCCCGGTTATCATGGAAATCATGTCGAAATATTGCCAATTCCAGATTCTAATTGTTATAGTGTTCAAAATTAATTCTGATGTCTCTTGAATAGCTTAAACTATCAAATTAAAATTTTGTATCGCAGGTACTAATAATGGGTATGTTACAGCATAGACCGAAAGAACAAATCTTCAACTGTTTGTAGAAAATAATAGTTTTCTTATCTAAACGTTCAATTTTACTAAACATTATTGAGCTTTTCCTAGGAAATTCTGTGTTATTTAACCATCGGCCGCAATAATCACAAAACCAGTAATCACTCAAATAATTCACATGCAATGTTAAAGAACATCCTCAAAAATCACTTGGTAATCATTTTATGGCCTGATGGTTAGAATAAATATTTTATGGCTTAAATATAAATTCCTCATTGCGAAGTATATATATGAAATTCACCTAAATAAATAATAATATCTCTGAAAATTCTTTAGATATCCGAACCACGTTTCGTGTGACAATATGGGCTGATCATTTCAACCGTGTTTAAAGTAGAAAATATTTGCTGTAAATAACGCTTAATTTTACAAATTATAAAGCATTTTATGGGGAAGCTATTGTTTTGTTCAGAGCCATTTAAAATACATGGCCGTTAAAGAATATAAAATGAGCCTTTGATTGTTATGTAGATCATATTAATGTCCATGGTTTGCAACCACTCACAAACACATTTTAACAAAATGAGAAAGCAGAATGTAATGAAATAAATATCTAGGAGTAGGATAATTGTCATAAACAGTTTACCAGTCCATGAGATTTCCGCAACGTTCAATAGTTCTTGCAGCACCCAAGATCCTCTGGTTTCGGAGTAGTATACGAATGCTGATTGCAACTCAAATACCAAACAACTGATGCCACGTGAGGACAGAAACCAGTTGTTGTTTCTCTCGCTCCGCATTGGCAGTACCATCTTTTAATGTCGGTCTTATCGTCTAAAATTCATAGATTGTATACCTTCGTTGCTGTGTGACACGATTGAACTTGAACTCGCAAAGTTCCGGGTTACTTCTTGTAAATGAGTACTCCGTAAGCAAAACACTTATAGTTTAATGTTTAATAATGAAAGTAATATTTAAGCCACAGAAAAGCATTTTGAAAATTAGTACGGAATATCAAATATCAAGTATCGAAGGTTAGAATTAAGTATCTGGAGTAACAAGCAAATTTGGTAGGGACCTATCTCTATTTGTTGAGATATAAAGTTATACAAATATACAAGAGAAAATTCATAACGGTTTAAAAAACATTGAATACTGAATGAAAGTATTGATATACACACAAAGAGAAACGAGACAGAAAAGTGTCCGATCTCATCCCCTCACCCCATTCTTGTTTTTTCCGCACTCTCTTTGCGTTATGCTGAAGAAAAAATAAACAGGGGAAATAAGATATAAACAATAACTATTTTATCTGAATATAAAATACTGCGCCAAAAATGTTCTTGAGAATTCAAAAGATAAATAATTTGAAGGAGGTTTACTGCTTTCATATGTTGCTAAGAAGCCGGCTGATAAAAGCCGACTGGAAGAAGCCGACTGACCCACGGTTACCTACTATTTGATATAAAACAGAATACTGCGGATGAGCAGTGTGTTCAAACAAAAGTGTTCCCCTCGGATTCATTTGAATATGTTTATGTGCCTGTAAATTAATACTAGCTTTAATATTTTATATATGTTAACAACGATTTTTTTACTATAATAGACGCAAAAATGATTAATAAACATAATACACATTTATTAAGATTTTTAGCAAAGGCAAAACCTAAAGCACACAAGGCGATATTACAAAAAAAAAAAAAAAAAAAAAGAATTAATCCATTCTACTTGTGAATGTTCCTATAACGTATTGCAAGGAAACCTTCCGTTAAATAAAAAGGAGAAAAATAAATTGCGGAAATATAAAGATCAGCTTGGGAATTTGGTAAAGAAAGGACCGAGCTGAAACAAAAGAAAAAAAAACGTATGATTGTTCAAAAAGGTGTTTTTCTCACTGCATTGCTTGCACCCATTCTGGGAGGTTTACTATCTAGTCTGTTTAAATAATGCAGCACGTGAAAATTTTATTTTAATTTCTCCCGAAAAATTACATTATTATCAAACTATATCTAATTTTGATGACGAGATGAAATAAATTTTAAATAATAAGAGTATGAGTGTAGAAGAAAAATGGGTACAATATAGAGAGGTATTGCAAAAATATTTACATATTGTTCAAAAACCGGTACCTACAACAACAACTACTGCTGCTACTACTACTTATACTACTAAGAAACGGGCTGCTGCGGATGAGGAGAAGGAAGAGAATGAGGAGATGAGATGAGATGAGACAATATCTATCTTCCCCGAAATTTGCCTGTGTAAAGCAAGACCTTTATTACGTAAATTAAACAAAATCCCGACATTCAGTTGGGTGACAATGGTAATGTTAATATATATGGTAATTAATTCCTGGTGTTAATATAGTAGATTTAATATCTGTTTTTGTTATATGTCGTAAGAAACATATTCCACAGATCGGTTGGAAACCTTTTCCCGTATCATTAGCAAAATCCAATATACCCTTAGAGTATATTGGTAACCCTCGACGAATAGAGTATATTCGAAAGCTGACAGTTGCTTTTCCCCAAAAAGCAGAGGAGGGGGAAGAGGAGCCGGAGACATTACGTAAACGTAAAAAAACGTTCAATTGGCTCAACTATAAACTATGAAGGAATTACCTAATATTTACTATAATCCTTCACACCCTGCCTCGTTTTCAACAGCTTTCTGATAGTGTTGGTGGATAATTATTAATATTCTGTTGTGCTACAGGTATAAGTTCTGTAATTAGATTCTGTTGTCATCGGTTACTCCTTCAATTTCTTTTCCCAAGCTTCCAATCGCCTCAATCAATGGTTTCTCTTGTCGTTTCTGCTTTTCATAATAGCTACGGTGACTCTCTTCCCATTCTTTAACACGTTTCGCCAAGATATTTTGTAATTCGATATTATTCAATTTTCGTTTTGACATTATATAAACAGACTATATAATTTCCGCTTTGAAAAAGAGTAACTTACATACATCAATTAATTATTGAAAATTTTAAACGTAAATGACATGAAAAGATCACTCGATTATAAAGAAATGATCAATTTTATTTCGATACTTTCCATTATTTGACTTTCTCGTCATATCGATCGATATAAAACCATAAGTTCATTCATAGAACAAATATCTTTAAATTTATTAAATTACATATCACCAACAACAAACTCATTATAAATATGCTTTAATTTGGTGTTATCTTGACGATATACACATAAAAAATTTGCATTATCTCTAATAAGTTGTTTCGGAACTTTACTATATGTTTGTGCTAAGTAAAAACAATCCATTCCTTTATGTCTACCCTGTGTGAAGTAATTCCGTACCTCATTCTGATCTTCTAATATATAAGCATCAAATATAATAACAGACCGTTGCTCGCAATCTTCTAACTTTATAACGGAAGGTTTGAATGTAGCCAACTGATAGTGGAACCTTTCTTGTATTTCATTATAATTATGCTGCAGTTGTTGATAATTGGGTTGCTCTAAACTTTTAGAGAATACGTATAAGTGTCTACCATTCCAATAAAGCCAATTTGGAGCAAGAATGAAATTATCAATAACTAGCGTAGTTTTCCCGCAGCCTGATGTGCCTATTATTAAGCAACGAATGTTATTAGGAAGAGGTTCACCATTTAACTTACTATAATCATCTGCTAGCGAAAGTCGTTGCTTAACACTCCACATTTTATGACCGATTAACTATATTATAGCTTTGAGATCGATCCAAGAATTATCGTCCGAAGATGAACCCAACCATTTATCTAATGCTTTATTCTTAGTTCTACGTATAACCTTTTCAGTTAGGTATACATGAGGGTGTTTGGTCTTCATTAGTTCTTGCTCATGAAAACGGCCCTTAATAATCTCATCACGCTCATCTTTTAAGTGGTGTGTAGGTGGATCAGTCTTAAAAATAGTAGCAATTTGAAATATTTCTGGGCTCCAATTGCGAGTGAAGCCTCTTTCAAACTTATTTTTAAACTTGCTAATTCGAACATAATCTCCTACGCTATATTTCGCCTTTGACGATGCTATATACCTCTTGCTATAGACTGTTCATATTAATTTTTTTCGTTTTCTTTCTTCATGGCGTCAATAGGTTTCATTTTTACCGTGCCATGTTTTTTTGTTATACTTCTTCATTAGTGCTTGTAATATAGTATACCATTTATAATTACCTTGCAGTGTGAATTGCTTCCACATCAAATTACGTAATGTTTTATTAAAACGTTCAAGTATACTAGCTTTTTTATCACTGTATGAAGAGTAATGAGTAATACCTTTTGCTTTATTAATTTAATAAACTCTTTATTATAAAACTTGCTACCACGACCTGTTTGCAAATACTCTGGTGCTTGTTGAGTCGCTTCGAGTATTGAATTAAACGCTTGTGTAACTTCTTTCCCTGTTTTATTTTTAACTCGTACAGCCCATGCATACTTACTAAAAGTGTCATAATAGTTAGAAGATAAGAATACCCTCAATTTAATTTAGCTAAACCTTTCAAGTTTCCAGAGTTCATTTCAACCAAATCTGCCTGCCATAAATCATGTATACCCTTGGTTACAACAGGTATTCGCCTATAATTCCGTCTTGCAGGCTTGTGTAGTTCTTCAGCAATGGCTAATCTACTATTCATTCTATTGAGAACTAATTTAAAGATCGAGAAATCAATTGAGCGATAAATATCAAATCAATACTTATTGGATATTCGCCATTTGAGAATTTATCTGATGGAATTACAAGCACATCGCCTACTACAACATCAAACTCATGAAGTACGATTTCGTCTTCAGATGGAGCTTCTGGTACTCTATTACCCTCATGTATTACTAATGATAAATTGCCATACTTTTGTCCATCGTTCGCTGAATATATATCAACAACAGGAAACTCTTTATTCTTCTTCTTAATCCAATGAAAACCATAAATTTACCTTATCCAAAAAGGGTATTTCGAAATATTTTGTATTCATATTAAATGGATACACTTTACCACTTATATTACCACACGTGAAGTCTCGTTCTTTATTAGGTATTGAATAAATTTTAAAGAACTGAACACTATGTAAATTATGTATTTGTCTATCATGATTCTTTATTAAGAATACTTCACTGCAATGTGAACATTGAATTTTCTCCATTTTTTCCGGATTGAAGAAACAAACTATATTATATTTTTAAAAAAATCTTCTTCACTAGGTTTCTTTGAATACTTGCAAAATACTCCTTTGCACATAAGAAAAATAGTTGTTTCATATTAATTTCCAATGAATGAAAACGTATACTACTAGATTTTCCAGTTAAATCACTCTCCCTCATTTTTCCCACTGAAAATATCTTTCGTTTTAAAATTTTTATGAAAAAAAATCCGAGCAAATACTCTTCTTCTAAAACGGAATGTTAGGTAATTCATAAGCTGCTCTTGCTACTAATACTCTTTGACGCTAAGCATAGAACTGAAATAATGATTTTCTCTTTACGTGTGGGTAACTTCCCTTCCAACATCTATCACATCATGTTATATAAGAGGAAAATTTTATAAAGAGAAATTCAAGTGTTTTTTTTTATTTTATGACTAGATAATGAAAATTTCGTTTCATAGATAAGGTCTCTCCCATCCGCTGCTGAATAAATAGGTCATGAGGCGCAAATGACATTCAAACAACCTATGATCATGGCTTCAGTTAAAATTCATGCAATCTGTTCCACGTGTGGGAATAATAACAAGCAAAAAAATGCCTGATTTCAATAGATTTGAAACATAATAATACAGGCTTTGTGTGAGAATTCTACATTATTAGTTACTTCCGTTTTTCCAGTCATTTCAAAGAGCTGTTGATGCCTTCGTTCATTTATAGAAAGAGAAAATGTACGAGAATATAAAACCTAGAGAGATTGAAACAAAAGTTTCAGCAAACAACAAAAGTTTTTTTTTCATTTTGGTTCTTTCATAGAATTTTAACTAAAAATAAAATGTTCATTGCCGCTGTAACAAATTCTTAGCTACAATAATAAGCTAGAATTTTTGCACTTTCAAATGCGGGTGAGAATGAAGAAAGTAGCGAGGTATGTTCATGTTAAATATGTATGAATCCTGTATTTGCTTGGGGTACAAAGCAGCAGCTGTTAGAACACACTTCCATTCGCCGTTTTCGTAAATAAGCGTTTATCTGTAATAACTATTTCAAGAGGTTAGCAGCAATATTGACATAGTTAAGAGAAGAAGGGGTAATAATTAAGTAGTTTGATAATATTATAGGTAGATGATGGTAGATGGCGGGGAGATGCTGTAGTTAACAATAATAGCGGTAGAAAGTGGGGAGATGCTGTAGTTAATAATAACAGCGGTAGATGGCAGTAATAACACTAGCATCAAATAATATTATGGGTCAGTCTTGCAGCCGTTGGGCCAATATCCTATCTTCCCCATGTTAAAATCGGTCGCAGAACAAACAAATTACTATTACTGGCGAAGCATATTTCTATTCAAAACCGAAACATCTAAAATCGCGAATAATATCAAGAAATTTGAAACTGGGCGGTAATATTTTACAGTTTCGAACGTTGGAATAGGGTCGTATGAGATGAACATAAATTACGAGTGTTTGAAAATAAGATAGTGAGGAAGATATGCCACAGAAACAAGACAAGACTGGGGAATGGAAGAGGCTGTATAAAGAAGAGCTTCACGGACTGTACGACTCACCCAAAATTGTAAGAATAATGAAATCGCGACGGCTAAGATGTGAAGGCAATGTAGCATGGATGAAAGAAAACGAGAAATATATTACATCTTGGTTGGAAATCCGGATGGAAAGAGACCTTTGGAAAGGGCGAGTCGGCGTTGAGTTGACAATATCCGAAGTGATCTTCGAGAAGTAGTTGTTTGTGATGAAAACTGGCTTGATATTACCCAGGATAGTATCAAATGGTGATAAGTTTTTTTACTGTGGCCATGAATTTGAGAGTTCCATAAGTCATTGCGTAAGTAAGTAAGTAAATCCTATAAATTTATTCACACTTCCAACAAACAAAATATAAAACACTAAAAACGCAAATGCTGTGAACACACACTTTAGGTTAATTCAAGTCAATTT
The DNA here is from genome assembly GCA_022664845.1 of Lepisma saccharinum. Classification (NCBI taxonomy): domain Eukaryota; kingdom Metazoa; phylum Arthropoda; class Insecta; order Zygentoma; family Lepismatidae; genus Lepisma; species Lepisma saccharinum. The sequence goes on from JAGDQP010011776.1 coordinate 46,937, forward strand.
TTTTAGAAGGAAAAGTAATATCATAACCCTGAACAATAATGAATAAAAAGGGCTTTAAAATTTGTAAAATGCAAAAATAATGTAGAGGAACGAATTGGATAACGGAGAGTCCTATTACTGAAAACATATATTTTGAACCTATAATATTTTAAATGTTGCATTGCTTTTAGATGCAAAGCACACAACTGCCAATCTGATAATTTACATTTCGCACTTTCAAGCTAATTGGCACATTAATTTTTATTTCCATGTTTATCTATGGAAAATTAAGTTATGCCATACAGATGCATTCAAGAAAATTAACTAGACTCACGAACTTGAAAACGATGCTTTGGGACGGCCCAGAAAGTAGAGAACTGTGGTCAGAAAATCTCTAATAAAACAATAACTTGGTTAAAATATATGCTTTAAGCAACATTCACAATATTGATTAAGTAATGTGGCTTTGCCTGATATTTGCTTTTGGTAAATTAAGAAAGAAAAGTGTTTAAAATGATATGAGCAATTCGTTCTTATAAGTCAGAACTGTTTGTGTTACACTTGAAAATATAAAATCGAATAATTACGTAATATTTGTTTTCGTTCACGAAATTTACTGAGTAACACTAGTTTTCCTTTCTTCTTTTATTTTCAAATAGATTAACCATAAGTTAAATCACATTTTCAACATTATATGTCCAGTAAAGTTAAAAGCATATACTTAAACATTCCAATTTAATACTACGAAAACTTTCTAACTACAAGTATTTTTCCGTTCAATAGGTACCATGTTGTGCACAAATACATTTGTTTTTAAATTAATGTCTAGATAAACAAAATTGTGGCTACAGATATAATTGTGAGTGAGACAGAGCAGACAGTATTAAACATATGAATATAATACACATTTTACACAAGAAAATTATACGCATGCGAGAATAGGAAACCTAATGTTAAGAAACCACCATAAACTTTGGGATCAAAGACCGAAAAATGGTTGATTTCAAGCAAATATCAATAAGGTAATGTTATATTGAAACAAAATCACGAAATCATTATAAATATTTAATTCTTTTTAGACGATAGTGGAACCAAAAATAAATTTCCTATACACTCAAAGCTCATTCATACCAACTTGATGGAATTAGACCACTTTCCGGTAAACAATATTTATATATTTTTTCTTGATATAAGCGCCTTGAAATACAACATATAGTGAAAACGGTTTATTTCCCAAATAACAAAGGTATTTTACTAAATTGAGAGCAAATACAGTACAACACTTCATATTCGCGCTCTGGATAAGCTATAGTAAACTTTGTTTTTGTACTGGCCAGTCTAGTAACTTTGAACTTCGGCCCGTCATGATTCGCTACTTAGCTAAAAAAGCAACGCCAATGCCCCTGCCGGAATTCGACCTCGTGACCTTCGATCCGTTGGCCTAGCGCTTCAAACCATACGGCCACTCGGCCGGATTTCGCTCTCGAGAGTTAATTATACTCGATTACTTATATACGGTGTACATTATATTTATAAAGTGACTAATTAATTATTAGTGATTGCTTTCTTTCGAAAATAGCTGCGGAATATATGGGGTTTAGCGAACCAAAATGGAAAAATAACGAGCATTTTATGTTAATTTGCATAATGTGTCTTACGAAGTCGGTTTAATGATGATAGATGGCAGAAATATCAGGAGTATTTATACGTAATAATACGTTTATTATCAGTACACACGCTTTGAAGTAGAGGAAGATGAAACGAGGTTGGTTGTACCATAATTCATGAATTACCTGCATCATTTCTCCAAAAACATATGAACCTTAGACTTTCATTTAGAAACTCTAACTCGTTATTGTAGTTCAAGGGATGTCTGATATTATCAGCTGGGTTACTTTGATACGAATAGGTTGCATATATATGTTTTTCAATTGTTTATGCAACATAACTATATCATACAGGCCGATACACTACTACCATCTAAATCGTGAAACACATAGTGAGCGATCTCAGCAGTAGGCAGACAGCGCGGGAAACCAAAATAGGATGATGGTCTGAATAACCCACGGACTTCCAACATAGTCAGGTCATTGAAAGACCACACCTACTCCACATCGATATCTCTTATCATTTCGGCGCTAAGCGAGCAATGGGCTGTGATGCCTCATAAAAATACCCACGACTCCAAATGATTGAAATTATACCTGCGACAGAAAACAGGAAATTTGACATTCTTTTTAGATGAACCACTAGTTGAAATCGCCGGCCGGGTGGTCGAGCGGTCTGCGGCGGTAGGCTATCGATTCAACGGTCCCGGGTTCGAGTCCGGGCAGGGGCATGGGTGTGGATTTTAACACTTAACAGCTAAAGGCAAATCGTGACGGGCCGAAGTCCAAAGTTACTAAACTGGCCCATATAAAAATAAAGTTTTTTTTACTAGTTGAAATCTACGGAAAGATTTAAATTGTGCAGTAAAAAGACCTTTACCGAACATGGAGAAACAAATTAAATATTTGAAACCTTAGTTGCTAGGTAATTATCTATTTCTTAATGAATCGAGTATTCCACAGTACACTAACAATACGGACGAAATACAAGGGAAAACGTCTGTTTCTATTGATTCTTAAAAACAGGGCACACTATTTATGTTTTATTTATTTATTAGAAATTTCCAGTGTTTCAGCAAACGAAATGTTACACAGTTTTTGTAACAATGTAATATAACAATAGAAATTACAACAGGTCCACCTCAAAACGTCGAAACTGAAAAACGCTCAGAACGTATACTAAAATGAACAAATCGTATACAGAAAGTGACGAAACGTCGATAGCCACAGACGGTTAGATCGTCGAAGTGACAGAACATTGAAACTCCAACGCGGTCAAACGTATACGAAAAGAGACAAACCTCTACAAAAAATAGATGTCACTACGTGTACTAGTGTTGTCTCTTCATGTGAAAACAAAAGCTGTTGACACATTTTTTTAATGGCGGAAAGAGAGAGAAAGAGAAAGAGAGAGAGAGAAGAGAAAGTCAACAGTAATCGTATTGTTTACATTTGTATGGCTAGTTGTTTTTTTTTCCTCCTTGTCCTTTGAGCTACCGTAACTCTCGTGCGTCTTTATGACGAACCCTGCCTGCCTCCACATCCTAACATAAACATCATCAATAACTTTTGAAAACCCCTGCTGAATGACAAAATTATAGCTTCGCGGTTGTTCCCTCTCCATCCCATGCTCGAAGTGGATGAGAAAACGTAGTAGGAGAATGGGGGCGAAACAAAGTGGGGGCGTTTAGCTCTTGAAAGTGAAGGCAAAGAATTTGGCTAGATATTCAGGAGGGACTCATAATGTTTCGCACCTCTCAAACCTATTGATTACAAGGCGATAAACATAGCCATTCATTCATCGGGCACACACACACACACACATACACTACGCACATACATACATACATACATATTTATAAAATTACATTGAGGCTCTGTATCCATACCTAATTTAATTAAAACATGCTGAAGACACAGAAAGCCTTGACACTAGATCAGTGTTTCTCAACCCTTTTCATGCCGGGACCCCCTTTCACCATGTCTTACGGCCGGTGAACCCCAACAGTAATTTTCCTGTTTATAATAAACGGTTTTTTACACTTTGTTTTTCATAGTCTCCTCCTGGTCTATCCATATATTTATCATATTCAGCCGTTTTTTATCCACCACGGGATGAAGGCCTCCCCCTTTTTTTTCCACATATCTCGGTCTGCTGCTATCCTCATCCATGTAGCTCCTGAAAAACGCTTGATTTCATCTACCCATCTCACATTTAGACGTCGTCTCGGTCGTTTCTTTTCTCTAGGAATCCATTGTAGTACATTTGTCGTCCACCTTCCATCTGTTCGTCTAGCTATGTGACCGGCCCATCTTCATCTTCCTCGCAGTCTTGATTACATATTCTACCTTTGTTTGTGCGCGAATCCATTCATTTGTCTTCCTGTCCTTCCTGGTTATTCCTAGCATGCATCTCTCCATTGCTCTTTGTGTGACTCTCAATCTTTGAGTCGTTTGCGCATTCAATGTCCAAGTTTCACAGTCGTACATTATCACGGGTAAGACACATTGATTATAAACTTTACGCTTGAGAGACATTGGTAGTTTGCTTTTGAAAATAAAGTGTAGTCTTCCAAACGAACTCCACACCACTTTGCATCTTCTATTTATTTCATCAGCCAACTTGGCATTCGATGTTTTAAGCTGACCTAGGTAGACATACCCATCAACTATGCATATTGCCTGTCCGCCAATCTTTATTTCCCTCTTTGCAGCATGTTGATTGTATATAACTTTTGTTTTACTTAAATTCATTTTAAGGCCTATTTTCGAACTCTCATTACTCAGCTGTTCCATTCTGGTTTGTAGTTCTTCTGCATTTGAAGCAAATAGGGCTATATCATCAGCGAACCGTAGGTGATGAAGATATATGCCATTAATTTTAATTCCAACTTCGTCCCAATTTAAATTTTGGAACACTCTCTCCAGAACCGCAGAAAAAAGTTTTGGAAAAATTGAATCTCCTTGCCTTACCCCTTTTCCAACTTTAAAATTTTCACTTTCTTGATGTAGTCTAATGACAGATGAGGCACTGGAGCAAATGTTTCGCAGTAACTTGATGTATGCACTTTCGATGCCTTGATGTTCAAGTGATTTAAGTACTGCTAACAAGGAGACTGAATCGGAAGCTTTTTCAAAATCTATGAATCCCAAACGCAGTGGAAGTTCATGTTCATTAGTCCTTTCCATAACTTCATTCAATATTTGTATGTGGTCCATTGTGCTAAATCTACGACGGAATCCGGCTTGTTCGCTTCCCTGGTTAAAATTTAAGTCTCGTTCAATACGATTCAAAATAACTTTGGTGAACATTTTGTATAGGACTGATAGTAAACTAATTGGTCTGTAGTTTTCGAAGCGTTCGTTGTCCCCTTTCTTGTATAACAAAATGATAACGGCATTGTTCCAACTTGAGGAAATTTCTCTCTTCCTCAGGCACATTGAGAATAATTTCGCAAGTTCCTCTTTCATTTTTTCACCTCCCCATTTAAACATCTCTGCTGTGAGTCCATCTTCTCCTGGCGATTTTCCGTTCTTCATCCCTCGAAGTACTTTATCCACTTCTTTCATTACGTCCGGGACTTCTACATAATTTTCTT